>JAZDVW010002040.1:0-75000 GCA_037367395.1 Lithobates pipiens
TACGGAAGGAAGGGTAAAAATAAAGAAGGGAGAGGATAGAGAAGGAGAAGGAAGGGAGAGGATAGAGAAGGAGAAAAAGAGGAAGGGAAAGAATAGAGAAGGATACGGAAGGAAGGGTGAGGATAAAGAAGGGAGAGGATAGAGAAGGAGAAGAGAGAAAGGGAGAGGATAGAGAAGGAGAAGAGAGGAAGGGAGAGGATAGCGAAGGAGATGGAAGGAAGGGAGAGGATAGAGATGGAGAAGAGAGCAAGGGAGAGGATAGAGAAGGAGAAAGGTAAGAAGGGAGAGGATAGAGAAGGAGAAGTAAGAAGGGAGAGGATAGAGAAGGAGAAGAGAGGAAGGGAGAGGATAGAGAAGGAGAAGAGAGGAAGGGAGAGGATAGAGAAGGAGATGGATGGAAGCGAGAGGACAGAGATAGAGAAGGAAGGGAGAGGATAGAGAAGGAGAAGAGAAGAAGGGAGAGGATAGAGAAGGAGAAGAGAGGAAGGGAGAGGATAGAGAAGGAGAAGAGAGGAAATGGAGAGGATAGAGAAGGAGAAGAGAGAAATGGAGAAGATAGAGAAGGGGAAGTGAGGAAGGGAGAGGATAGAGAAGGAGAAGTGAGGAAGGGAGAGGATAGAGAAGGATACGGAAGGAAGGGTGAGGATAAAGAAGGGAGAGGATAGAGAAGGAGAAGAGAGGAAGGGGGAGGATAGAGAAGGTGAAGATAAGAAGGGAGAGGATAGAGAAGGAGAAGAGAGGAAGGGAGAGGATAGAGAAGGAGATGGAAGGATGGGAGTGGATAGAGAAGGAGAAGAGAAGAAGGGAGAGGATAGAGAAGGAGAAGAGAGGAAGGGAGAGGATAGAGAAGGAGAAGAGAGGAATGGAGAGGATAGAGAAGGAGAAGAGAGGAATGGAGAGGATAGAGAAGGAGAAGAGAGGAATGGAGAGGATAGAGAAGGAGAAGAGAGGAATGGAGAGGATAGAGAAGGAGAAGTGAGGAAGGGAGAGGATAGAGAAGGATACAGAAGGAAGGGTGAGAATAAAGAAGGGAGAGGATAGAGAAGTAGACGGATGGAAGGGAGAGGATAGAGAAGGAGAAGAGAAGAAGGGCGAGGGTAGAGAAGGAGAAGAGAGGAAGGGAGAGGATAGAGAAGGAGAAGAGAGGAAGGGAGAGGATAGAGGAGGAAGGGAGAGGATAGAGAAGGAGAAGGGAGTAAGGGAGAGGATAGAGAAGGAGAAGAGAAGAAGGGAAAGGGTAGAGAAGGAGAAGAGAGGAAGGAGAGATAGAGGAGGAAGTAAGAGGATATAGAAGGAAGAAGGAAGGAAGGGAGAGGATGAGAAGGAGAAGAGAAGAAGGGAGAGGCTAGAGGAGGAATGGAGAGGATAGAGAAGGAGAAGGAAGGAAGGGAGAGGATAGAGAAGTAGAAGAGAAGAAGGGAGAGGATAGAGAAAGAGAGGATAGAGAAGGAGAAGAGAGGAAGGGAAAGGATAGAGAAGGATACGGAAGGAAGGTTGAGATAAAGAAGGGAGAGGATAGAGAAGGAGAAGAGAGGAAGGGAGATGATAGAGAAGGAGAAGAGAGGAAGGAGAGGAATGCGAAGGAGATGGAAGGAAGGGAGAGGATAGATATGAGAGAAGAAGGGAGGATAGAAGGAGAAGAGGAAAGGGAGAGGATAGAGAAGGAGAAGAGAGGAAGGGAGCTTCACTCTCCTTCTAGGAGAGGATAGAGAAGGAGAAGGTAAGAAGGAGAGGATAGAGAAGGAGAAGGCAAGAAGGGAGAGGATAGAGAAGGAAGAGAGGAAGGAAGAGGATAGAGAAGGAGAAGAGAGGAAGGGAGGAGGATAGAGAAGAAGATGGAATTGATCTATTTTTCCTTTATTTTTACTCAGAGGAGAAGAGAGAGAAGGGAGAGGATAGAGAAGGAGAAGAGAGGAAGGGAGAGGATAGAGAAGGAGAAGAGAGGAATGGAGAGGATAGAGAAGGAGAAGAAGAGAAATGGAGAAGATAGAGAAGGGGAAGTGAGGAAGGGGAAAGGATAGAGAAGGAGAAGTGAGGAAGGAGAGGATAGAAAAGGATACGGAAGGAAGGGTGAGGATAAAGAAGGGAGAGGATAGAGAAGGAGAGAGAGGAAGGAGAAGAGGTAGAGAAGGTGAAGACAAGAAGGGAGAGGATAGAGAAGGAGAAGAGAGGAAGGAGAGGATAGAGAAGGAGATGGAAGATGGGAGTGGATAGAGAAGGAGAAGAGAAGAAGGGAGAGGATAGAGAAGGAGAAGAGAGGAAGGGAGAGGATAGAGAAGGAGAAGAGGGAATGGAGAGGATAGAGAAGGAGAAGAGAGGAATGGAGAGGATAGAGAAGGAGAAGTGAGGAATGGAGAGGATAGAGAAGGATACGGAAGGAAGGGTGAGAATAAAGAAGGGAGAGGATAGAGAAGTAGACGGAAGGAAGGGAGAGGATAGAGAAGGAGAAGAGAAGAAGGGAGAGGGTAGAGAAGGAGAAGAGAGGAAGGGAGAGGATAGAGGAGGAAGGGAGAGGATAGAGAGGAGAAGGAAGGAAGGGAGAGGATAGAGAAGGAGAAGAGAAGAAGGGAAAGGGTAGAGAAGAAGAAGAGAGAAGGGAGAGGATAGAGAAAGGAAGGGAGATGATAGAGAAGGAGAAGGAAGGAAGGGAGAGGATAGAGAAGGAGAAGAGAAGAAGGGAGAGGGTAGAGAAGGAGAAGAGAGGAAGGGGAGGATAGAAGGGAGGATGAGAAGGAGAAGAGAAGAAGGGGAAGAGAGGATAGAGAAAGGAGAAGAGAAGAAGGGAGAGGATAGAGAAGGAAGGAAGGGAGAGGATAGAGAAGGAAGAAGAGAAGAAGGGAGAGGATAGAGAAGGAAGGAAGGGAGAGGATAGAGAAGGAGAAGAGAAGAAGGGAGAGGATAGAGATGGAAGGAAGGGAGAGGATAGAGAAGGAGAGAGAAGAAGGAGAGGATAGAGAAGAGAAGAGTGGAAGGAAGAGGATAGAGAAGGAGAAGAGAAGAAGGGAGAGGATAGAGAAGGAGAAGAGTGGAAGGGAGAGGATAGAGAAGGAGACGGAAAGGAAGGGAGAGGCTAGAGATGGAGAAGAAGGAAGGGAGAGGATAGAAAGGAGAAGAGAAGCAGGGAGAGGATAGAGAAGGAGAAGAGAGGAGGGGAGAGGATAGAGAAGTAGAAGGAAGGAAAGGAGAGGATAGAGAAGGAAGAGTGAAGGGAGAGGATAGAGAAGGAGAAGGAAGGAATGGAGAGGATAGAGAAGGTGACGAGATGGAGGGGAGAGGATAGAGAAGGAAGGAGAGGGATAGAGAAGGTGACGAGAGGAGGGGAGAGGATAGAGAAGGAGAAGGAAGGAAGGGGAGGATAGAGAAGGAGAAGAGAGGAGGGGAGAGGATAGAGAGGAAGGAGGGAGAGGATAGAGAAGGAGAAGAGAGGAGGGAGAGGAGAGGAGAAAGGAGGAGGAGCAAGAAGAGTGTCTGTAACTGTAAATGAAGCATCTAAACAATGTACGGTAATAAAACGGCCCAGTGTTTATATTGCTGGTAATAAATGGGGCCTTTCAGTAAGCGGCACAAGGAGAAACGTCCTACATCAGTAAAGTGCAGGTGTTGCCGGACCTCAACAAATGGCGTCTGTCTGGTTCCTTTGACTTTTGCGCTTCACTCGCTCTTTTATTGAAGGAGGCCGATAGTGCGCCAGTCAGCAGCGACTTCACTCGGCGTTCTGCAGATCCTTTTTCTTATTTGTCAGTCATTTTTCTAAGTTCATTTCAGATCTACAAAAAGGAAGTGCGATGATAAATGGCGCACCTTGACTACCTCCGCAAAAGCAAGTCCAAAAGGAGACAATTTCCTGTAGGATGTGAGCCGGCGTTCCCGGGGCTAATGTGCAATGCATATGATAAGGGGACGGTATGCGGAGGAGGCCGCTATAGCCACCTAGAAAGCGCCATAAATAATTGCGCGGTGGAAAGGGCTCCGCCGCACCTTGCCTATCACTGACAATTTACATATCTCAGGGAAACCTTTGTCATCGGCTGTCATTTCTCCGCTATTATACGCCTTTCTGGATAATTACCGGTTAATGTGAAAAAGCAGATGGAGGGAAGAGAGAGAGAGAGAGAGAAAAAAACCTTGAAATTTCCGATAGCGCATCCTCAAACCTTTCGCCTTATCTGCATGCCGCAGCCTCCAGATTTCAAAAGAAGTTTGAAAACCTTTGTTAGAAATGTCCCCGATTCTCCGTCTGAACACAGCGAATGACATTCAGGAAGGAATTGTTCGCCCGCTTTTTTTTTTTTTTCCCTCCCCCCCCCCCCACAATTAAATTCTATTATCGCGAACTGTCAAAGTCGAGACGGCCGTCTCTTAACTAATGGGCCTGATGTTTGCCGCGGCTCTTTTTCCTTTTTTTTTTTTTTTGCGGCGCAGAGCCGCATATAAAACCGGCCCAGAAATCCGCAAAACAAACAAAGCCAAGGATTCTCGACAAGAGATCTGACATTTTATTTATTTATTTATTTTATTTTTTTGTTGGGTATTTATCTCTTTTTTTTTTCGTTTTTCGTTTTACTCTGTAGCAATGCCGGGGAGATAAAGGGATGATTTCGGAGATCTTGCGGTTGTTATTTTTCAGGGGACCGCCGTGCGGCCCGGCGACGCCGGCGACGCCGGCGACGGGGGATTTAGGAGAGAGCCGCTTGTATGAAGCCGTTCGCAGGGAAATAAAACCGACACGTGGGATGTCGGAAGGATGCGGATCCGCAACTCTGTTTTTATAGAGAGGTTTATCACACCGTCGGGTTTACATGGAGGATTACAAGCAGCTTTATTTTTCACACATTCTAGCAATTACCCCCCACCCCCCGCCCAAAAAACCAACAAACGACAGTTTGGTTCACCCCGCGAGCAATCTAACTCATTATTAATCTGCACCAAAAATGCACCGACAGCAGCCAACATGGATTCCAATGGCCCTAGTTCACACCCAGGACAAGGGGTGGGCACAAGGGTCGGCTGCCCAGCTCAGACGCAGGGCCGGGACAAGAGGTGGACACAAGGGTCAGCTGCCCAGCTCGGACGCAGGGCCGGGACAAGGGGTGGGCACAAGGATCGGCTGCCCAGCTCAGCCGCAGGGCCGGGACAAGGGGTGAGCACAAGGGTCGGCTGCCCAGCTCAGCCGCAGGGACGGGACAAGGGGTGGGCACAAGGGTCGGCTGCCCAGCTCAGACGCAGGGCCGGGACAAGGTGTGGGCACAAGGGTCGGCTGCCCAGCTCAGCCGCAGGGCCGGGACAAGGGGTGGGCACAAGGGTCGGCTGCCCAGCTCAGCCGCAGGGCCGGGTCAGGGGGTGGGCACAAGGGTCAGCTGCCCAGCTCAGCCGCAGGGCCGGGACAAGGGGTGGGCACAAGGGTCAGCTGCCCAGCTAAGACGCAGGGCCGGGACAAGGGGTGAGCACAAGGGTCGGCTGCCGAGCTCAGCCGCAGGGCCAGGACAAGGGGTGGGCATAAGGGTCGACTGCCCAGCTCAGACGCAGGGCCGGGACAAGGGGTGGGCCCAAGGGTCGGCTACCCAGCTCAGACGCAGGGCCGGGACAAGGTGTGGGCACAAGGGTCGGCTGCCCAGCTCAGCTGCAGGGCCGGGACAAGGGGTGGGCACAAGGGTCGGCTGCTCAGCTCAGCTGCAGGGCCGGGTTAAGGGGTGGGCACAAGGGTCAGCTGCCCAGCTCAGCCGCAGGGCCAGGACAAGGGGTGGGCACAAGGGTCGGCTACCGAGCTCAGCCGCAGGGCCGGGACAAGGGGTGGGCACAAGGGTCGGCTGCCCAGCTCAGCCGCAGGGCCGGGGCTGCCCAGCTCAGCCGCAGGGCCGGGACAAGGGGTGGGCACAAGAATCACAGAATCTGGCAGGAGAGGATAGGAGGGATGCTGGCAGCACTGCAAAGGGGGAGACAGGGAGTGCCAGGAAGCAGGGGGAATTGGCACCGCACTGGGAGATTAGGGACACATACGGCACACCCTGTGCACACGCCTATGCTAATAGGCATACATGGAGAATTACAAGCGGCCTTATTTTTTTCACACATCTATAACAGGAACTGCTTTAATTTTTTTGGGTCTAGTAACCCAAAAAAGTGTTCTGATTGGTTGTTCCAGTCTGTGGATGAGAGAACTCATCGTTGTTAGGAAACCGGCAGGTGCCAGCTCCATAACAACCGATGGCTCATCCTTGATGCTGTCAGCAGAGATGACTCATCCTTTATTAGGAAACCAGTGGGTGCCAGCTCCATAACAACCGATGACTCATCCTTGTTGCTGTCCGCAGGGTGACTCATCGTTGTTAAGAAAACCGGCGGGTGCCAGCTCCATAACAACTGATGACTCATCCTTGTTGCTGTCAGCAGGGTGACTCATCGTTGTTAGGAAACCGGCGGGTGCCAGCTCCATAACAACCGATGACTCATCCTTGTTGCTGTCAGCAGGCTGACTCATCGTTGTTAGGAAACCAGCGGGTGCCAGCTCCATAACAACCAATGGCTTATCCTTAATGCTGTCAGCAGGGTGACTCATCGTTGTTAGGAAACCAGCGGGTGCCAGCTCCATAACAACCAATGGCTTATCCTTAATGCTGTCAGCAGAGATGACTCATCATTTGTTAGGAAACCAGCGGGTGACAGCTCCAAAACAACCGATGACTCATCCTTGTTGCTGTCAGTGGGGAGGACTCATCGTTGTTAGGAAATCAGTGGGTGCCAGCTCCATAGCAGCCAACCACTCATCCTTTTTGCTGTCCGCAGGGTGACTCATCATTGTTAGGAAACCAGCAGGTGCCAGCTTCATAACAACCGATGACTCATCCTTGTTGCTGTCAGCAGGGTGACTCATCATTGTTAGGAAACCAGCGGGTGCCAGCTCTATAACAACCGATGACTCATCCTTGTTGCTGTCAGCAGGGTGACTCATCGTTGTTAGGAAACCAGCGGGTGCCAGCTCCATAACAACCAATGGCTTATCCTTAATGCTGTCAGCAGGGTGACTCATCGTTGTTAGGAAACCAGCGGGTGCCAGCTCCATAACAACCAATGGCTCATCCTTGATGCTGTCAGTGGGGAGGACTCATCGTTGTTAGGAAACCGGCAGATGCCAGCTCCATAACAACCGATGACTCATCCTTGTTGCTGTCAGCGGGGTGACTCATCATTGTTAGGAAACCGGCGGGTGCCAGCTCCATAGCAACCAATGGCTCATCCTTGATGCTGTCAGTGGGGAGGACTCATCGTTGTTAGGAAACCGGCGGGTGCCAGCTCCATAACAACTGATGACTCATCCTTGTTGCTGTCAGCAGGGTGACTCATCGTTGTTAGGAAACCAGCGGGTGCCAGCTCTATAACAACCGATGACTCATCCTTGTTGCTGTCAGCAGGGTGACTCATCGTTGTTAGGAAACCAGCGGGTGCCAGCTCCATAACAACCAATGGCTCATCCTTGATGCTCTCAGTGGGGAGGACTCATCGTTGTTAGGAAACCAGCAGATGCCAGCTCCATAACAACCGATGACTCATCCTTGTTGCTGTCAGCGGGGTGACTCATCATTGTTAGGAAACCGGCGGGTGCCAGCTCCATAACAACCAATGGCTCATCCTTGATGCTGTCAGCAGAGATGCCTCATCCTTTGTTAGGAAACCAGTAGGTGACAGCTCCATAACAACCGATGACTCATCCTTGTTGCTGTCCGCAGGGTTACTCATCGTTGTTAGGAAACCGGCGGGTGCCAGCTCCATAACAACCAATGGCTCATTCTTGATGATGTCGGCAGAGATGCCTCATCCTTTGTTAGGAAACCAGCGGGTGCCAGCTCCATAACAACCGATGACTCATCCTTGTTGCTGTCAGCAGGGTGACTCATCGTTGCTAGGAAACCGGCGGGTGCCAGCTCCATAGCAACCAATGGCTCATCCTTGATGCTGTCAGTGGGGAGGACTCATCGTTGTTAGGAAATCAGTGGGTGCCAGCTCCATAGCAGCCAACCACTCATCCTTGTTGCTGTCCGCAGGGTGACTCATCATTGTTAGGAAACCAGCAGGTGCCAGCTTCATAACAACCGATGACTCATCCTTGTTGCTGTCAGCAGGGTGACTCATCGTTGTTAGGAAACCAGCGGGTGCCAGCTCCATAACAACCAATGGCTTATCCTTAATGCTGTCAGCAGGGTGACTCATCGTTGTTAAGAAACCAGCGGGTGCCAGCTCCATAACAACCAATGGCTCATCCTTGTTGCTGTCAGCAGGCTGACTCATCGTTGTTAGGAAACCGGCGGGTGCCAGCTCCATAACAACTGTTGACTCATCCTTGTTGCTGTCCGCAGGGTGACTCATCCTTGTTAGGAAACCGGCAGATGACAGCTCCATAACAACTGATGACTCATCCTTGTTGCTGTCCGCAGGGTGACTCATCCTTGTTAGGAAACCAGCGGGTGCCAGCTCCATAACAACCGATGACTCATCCTTGTTGCTGTCAGCAGGGTGACTCATCTTTGTTAGGAAACCGGCGGGTGCCAGCTCCATAGCAACCAATGGCTCATCCTTGATGCTGTCAGTGGGGAGGACTCATCGTTGTTAGGAAACCGGCGGGTGCCAGCTCCATAACAACCGATGACTCATCCTTGTTGCTGTCAGCAGGGTGACTCATCGTTGTTAGGAAACCAGCGGGTGCCAGCTCTATAACAACAGATGACTCATCCTTGTTGCTGTCAGCAGGGTGACTCATCGTTGTTAGGAAACCAGCGGGTGCCAGCTCCATAACAACCAATGGCTCATCCTTGATGCTGTCAGTGGGGAGGACTCATCGTTATTAGGAAACCGGCAGATGCCAGCTCCATAACAACCGATGACACATCCTTGTTGCTGTCAGCGGAGTGACTCATCATTGTTAGGAAACCGGCGGGTGCCAGCTCCATAACAACCAATGGCTCATCCTTGATGCTGTCAGCAGAGATGCCTCATCCTTTGTTAGGAAACCAGCGGGTGCCAGCTCCATAACAACCGATGACTCATCCTTGTTGCTGTCAGCAGGCTGACTCATCGTTGTTAGGAAACCAGCGGGTGCCAGCTCCATAACAACCAATGGCTTATCCTTAATGCTGTCAGCAGGGTGACTCATCGTTGTTAGGAAACCAGCGGGTGCCAGCTCCATAACAACCAATGGCTCATCCTTGATGCTGTCAGCAGAGATGCCTCATCCTTTGTTAGGAAACCAGTAGGTGACAGCTCCATAACAACCGATGACTCATCCTTGTTGCTGTCCGCAGGGTTACTCATCGTTGTTAGGAAACCGGCGGGTGCCAGCTCCATAACAACCAATGGCTCATTCTTGATGCTGTCAGCAGAGATGCCTCATCCTTTGTTAGGAAACCAGCGGGTGCCAGCTCCATAACAACCGATGACTCATCCTTGTTGCTGTCAGCAGGCTGACTCATCGTTGTTAGGAAACCAGCGGGTGCCAGCTCCATAACAACCAATGGCTTATCCTTAATGCTGTCAGCGGGGTGACTCATCATTGTTAGGAAACCGGCGGGTGCCAGCTCCATAACAACCAATGGCTCATCCTTGATGCTGTCAGCAGAGATGCCTCATCCTTTGTTAGGAAACCAGTAGGTGACAGCTCCATAACAACCGATGACTCATCCTTGTTGCTGTCCGCAGGGTTACTCATCGTTGTTAGGAAACCGGCGGGTGCCAGCTCCATAACAACCAATGGCTCATTCTTGATGATGTCGGCAGAGATGCCTCATCCTTTGTTAGGAAACCAGTAGGTGACAGCTCCATAACAACCGATGACTCATCCTTGTTGCTGTCCGCAGGGTTACTCATCGTTGTTAGGAAACCGGCGGGTGCCAGCTCCATAACAACCAATGGCTCATTCTTGATGATGTCGGCAGAGATGCCTCATCCTTTGTTAGGAAATCAGTGGGTGCCAGCTCCATAGCAGCCAACCACTCATCCTTGTTGCTGTCCGCAGGGTGACTCATCATTGTTAGGAAACCAGCAGGTGCCAGCTTCATAACAACCGATGACTCATCCTTGTTGCTGTCAGCAGGGTGACTCATCGTTGTTAGGAAACCAGCGGGTGCCAGCTCTATAACAACCGATGACTCAACCTTGTTGCTGTCAGCAGAGATGACTCATCATTTGTTAGGAAACCAGCAGGTGCCAGCTCCATAACAACCGATGACTCATCCTTGTTGCTGTCAGTGGGGTTACTCATCGTTGTTAGGAAACCGGCGGGTGCCAGCTCCATAACAACTGTTGACTCATCCTTGTTGCTGTCCGCAGGGTGACTCATCCTTGTTAGGAAACCGGCAGATGACAGCTCCATAACAACTGATGACTCATCCTTGTTGCTGTCCGCAGGGTGACTCATCGTTGTTAGGAAACCAGCGGGTGCCAGCTCCATAACAACCGATGACTCATCCTTGTTGCTGTCAGCAGGGTGACTCATCTTTGTTAGGAAACCGGCGGGTGCCAGCTCCATAGCAACCAATGGCTCATCCTTGATGCTGTCAGTGGGGAGGACTCATCGTTATTAGGAAACCGGCGGGTGCCAGCTCCATAACAACCGATGACTCATCCTTGTTGCTGTCAGCAGGGTGACTCATCGTTGTTAGGAAACCAGCGGGTGCCAGCTCTATAACAACAGATGACTCATCCTTGTTGCTGTCAGCAGGGTGACTCATCGTTGTTAGGAAACCAGCGGGTGCCAGCTCCATAACAACCAATGGCTCATCCTTGATGCTGTCAGTGGGGAGGACTCATCGTTATTAGGAAACCGGCAGATGCCAGCTCCATAACAACCGATGACACATCCTTGTTGCTGTCAGCGGGGTGACTCATCATTGTTAGGAAACCGGCAGGTGCCAGCTCCATAACAACCAATGGCTCATCCTTGATGCTGTCAGCAGAGATGCCTCATCCTTTGTTAGGAAACCAGTAGGTGACAGCTCCATAACAACCGATGACTCATCCTTGTTGCTGTCCGCAGGGTTACTCATCGTTGTTAGGAAACCGGCGGGTGCCAGCTCCATAACAACCAATGGCTCATCCTTGATGATGTCGGCAGAGATGCCTCATCCTTTGTTAGGAAACCAGTGGGTGACAGCTCCATAACAACCGATGACTCATCCTTGTTGCTGTCCACAGGGTTACTCATCGTTGTTAGGAAACCGGCAGATGACAGCTCCATAACAACTGTTGACTCATCCTTGTTGCTGTCCGCAGGGTGACTCATCCTTGTTAGGAAACCGGCAGATGACAGCTCCATAACAACTGATGACTCATCCTTGTTGCTGTCCGCAGGGTGACTCATCCTTGTTAGGAAACCGGCAGATGACAGCTCCATAACAACCGATGACTCATCCTTGTTGCTGTCCGCAGGGTGACTCATCGTTGTTAGGAAACCAGCGGGTGCCAGCTCCATAACAACCGATGACTCATCCTTGTTGCTGTCCGCAGGGTGACTCATCGTTGTTAAGAAAACCGGCGGGTGCCAGCTCCATAACAACTGATGACTCATCCTTGTTGCTGTCAGCAGGGTGACTCATCGTTGTTAGGAAACCGGCGGGTGCCAGCTCCATAACAACCGATGACTCATCCTTGTTGCTGTCAGCAGGCTGACTCATCGTTGTTAGGAAACCAGCGGGTGCCAGCTCCATAACAACCAATGGCTTATCCTTAATGCTGTCAGCAGGGTGACTCATCGTTGTTAGGAAACCAGCGGGTGCCAGCTCCATAACAACCAATGGCTTATCCTTAATGCTGTCAGCAGAGATGACTCATCATTTGTTAGGAAACCAGCGGGTGACAGCTCCATAACAACCGATGACTCATCCTTGTTGCTGTCCGCAGGGTGACTCATCGTTGTTAAGAAAACCAGTGGGTGCCAGCTCCAAAACAACTGATGACTCATCCTTGTTGCTGTCAGCAGGGTGACTCATCGTTGTTAGGAAACCAGCGGGTGCCAGCTCCATAACAACCAATGGCTTATCCTTAATGCTGTCAGCAGAGATGACTCATCATTTGTTAGGAAACCAGCGGGTGACAGCTCCAAAACAACCGATGACTCATCCTTGTTGCTGTCAGTGGGGAGGACTCATCGTTGTTAGGAAATCAGTGGGTGCCAGCTCCATAGCAGCCAACCACTCATCCTTTTTGCTGTCCGCAGGGTGACTCATCATTGTTAGGAAACCAGCAGGTGCCAGCTTCATAACAACCGATGACTCATCCTTGTTGCTGTCAGCAGGGTGACTCATCATTGTTAGGAAACCAGCGGGTGCCAGCTCTATAACAACCGATGACTCATCCTTGTTGCTGTCAGCAGGGTGACTCATCGTTGTTAGGAAACCAGCGGGTGCCAGCTCCATAACAACCAATGGCTTATCCTTAATGCTGTCAGCAGGGTGACTCATCGTTGTTAGGAAACCAGCGGGTGCCAGCTCCATAACAACCAATGGCTCATCCTTGATGCTGTCAGTGGGGAGGACTCATCGTTGTTAGGAAACCGGCAGATGCCAGCTCCATAACAACCGATGACTCATCCTTGTTGCTGTCAGCGGGGTGACTCATCATTGTTAGGAAACCGGCGGGTGCCAGCTCCATAGCAACCAATGGCTCATCCTTGATGCTGTCAGTGGGGAGGACTCATCGTTGTTAGGAAACCGGCGGGTGCCAGCTCCATAACAACTGATGACTCATCCTTGTTGCTGTCAGCAGGGTGACTCATCGTTGTTAGGAAACCAGCGGGTGCCAGCTCTATAACAACCGATGACTCATCCTTGTTGCTGTCAGCAGGGTGACTCATCGTTGTTAGGAAACCAGCGGGTGCCAGCTCCATAACAACCAATGGCTCATCCTTGATGCTGTCAGTGGGGAGGACTCATCGTTGTTAGGAAACCAGCAGATGCCAGCTCCATAACAACCGATGACTCATCCTTGTTGCTGTCAGCGGGGTGACTCATCATTGTTAGGAAACCGGCGGGTGCCAGCTCCATAACAACCAATGGCTCATCCTTGATGCTGTCAGCAGAGATGCCTCATTCTTTGTTAGGAAACCAGTAGGTGACAGCTCCATAACAACCGATGACTCATCCTTGTTGCTGTCCGCAGGGTTACTCATCGTTGTTAGGAAACCGGCGGGTGCCAGCTCCATAACAACCAATGGCTCATTCTTGATGATGTCGGCAGAGATGCCTCATCCTTTGTTAGGAAACCAGCGGGTGCCAGCTCCATAACAACCGATGACTCATCCTTGTTGCTGTCAGCAGGGTGACTCATCGTTGCTAGGAAACCGGCGGGTGCCAGCTCCATAGCAACCAATGGCTCATCCTTGATGCTGTCAGTGGGGAGGACTCATCGTTGTTAGGAAATCAGTGGGTGCCAGCTCCATAGCAGCCAACCACTCATCCTTGTTGCTGTCCGCAGGGTGACTCATCATTGTTAGGAAACCAGCAGGTGCCAGCTTCATAACAACCGATGACTCATCCTTGTTGCTGTCAGCAGGGTGACTCATCGTTGTTAGGAAACCAGCGGGTGCCAGCTCTATAACAACCGATGACTCATCCTTGTTGCTGTCAGCAGAGATGACTCATCATTTGTTAGGAAACCAGCAGGTGCCAGCTCCATAACAACCGATGACTCATCCTTGTTGCTGTCAGTGGGGTTACTCATCGTTGTTAGGAAACCGGCGGGTGCCAGCTCCATAACAACTGTTGACTCATCCTTGTTGCTGTCCGCAGGGTGACTCATCCTTGTTAGGAAACCGGCAGATGACAGCTCCATAACAACTGATGACTCATCCTTGTTGCTGTCCGCAGGGTGACTCATCGTTGTTAGGAAACCAGCGGGTGCCAGCTCCATAACAACCGATGACTCATCCTTGTTGCTGTCAGCAGGGTGACTCATCTTTGTTAGGTAACCGGCGGGTGCCAGCTCCATAGCAACCAATGGCTCATCCTTGATGCTGTCAGTGGGGAGGACTCATCGTTGTTAGGAAACCGGCGGGTGCCAGCTCCATAACAACCGATGACTCATCCTTGTTTCTGTCAGCAGGGTGACTCATCGTTGTTAGGAAACCAGCGGGTGCCAGCTCTATAACAACCGATGACTCATCCTTGTTGCTGTCAGCAGGGTGACTCATCGTTGTTAGGAAACCAGCGGGTGCCAGCTCCATAACAACCAATGGCTCATCCTTGATGCTGTCAGTGGGGAGGACTCATCGTTATTAGGAAACCGGCAGATGCCAGCTCCATAACAACCGATGACTCATCCTTGTTGCTGTCAGCGGGGTGACTCATCATTGTTAGGAAACCGGCGGGTGCCAGCTCCATAACAACCAATGGCTCATCCTTGATGCTGTCAGCAGAGATGCCTCATCCTTTGTTAGGAAACCAGTAGGTGACAGCTCCATAACAACCGATGACTCATCCTTGTTGCTGTCCGCAGGGTTACTCATCGTTGTTAGGAAACCGGCGGGTGCCAGCTCCATAACAACCAATGGCTCATCCTTGATGATGTCGGCAGAGATGCCTCATCCTTTGTTAGGAAACCAGTGGGTGACAGCTCCATAACAACCGATGACTCATCCTTGTTGCTGTCCGCAGGGTTACTCATCGTTGTTAGGAAACCGGCGGGTGCCAGCTCCATAACAACTGTTGACTCATCCTTGTTGCTGTCCGTAGGGTGACTCATCCTTGTTAGGAAACCGGCAGATGACAGCTCCATAACAACCGATGACTCATCCTTGTTGCTGTCCGCAGGGTGACTCATCGTTGTTAGGAAACCAGCGGGTGCCAGCTCCATAACAACCGATGACTCATCCTTGTTGCTGTCAGCAGGGTGACTCATCGTTGTTAGGAAACCGGCGGGTGCCAGCTCCATAGCAACCAATGGCTCATCCTTGATGCTGTCAGTGGGGAGGACTCATCGTTGTTAGGAAATCAGTGGGTGCCAGCTCCATAGCAACCAACGACTCATCCTTGTTGCTGTCCGCAGGCTGACTCATCGTTGTTAGGAAACCAGCGGGTGCCAGCTCTATAACAACCGATGACTCATCCTTGTTGCTGTCAGCAGGGTGACTCATCGTTGTTAGGAAACCAGCGGGTGCCAGCTCCATAACAACCAATGGCTTATCCTTAATGCTGTCAGCAGAGATGACTCATCATTTGTTAGGAAACCAGCAGGTGCCAGCTCCATAATAACCGATGACTCATCCTTGTTGCTGTCAGTGGGGAGGACTCATCGTTGTTAGGAAATCAGTGTGTGCCAGCTCCATAGCAGCCAACCACTCATCCTTGTTGCTGTCCGCAGGGTGACTCATCGTTGTTAGGAAACCAGCGGGTGCCAGCTCTATAACAACCGATGACTCATCCTTGTTGCTGTCAGCAGGGTGACTCATCGTTGTTAGGAAACCAGCGGGTGCCAGCTCCATAACAACCGATGACTCATCCTTGTTGCTGTCAGCAGGGTGACTCATCGTTGTTAGGAAACCAGCGGGTGCCAGCTCTATAACAACCGATGACTCATCCTTGTTGCTGTCAGCAGGGTGACTCATCGTTGTTAGGAAACCAGCGGGTGCCAGCTCCATAACAACCAATGGCTCATCCTTGATGCTGTCAGTGGGGAGGACTCATCGTTATTAGGAAACCGGCAGATGCCAGCTCCATAACAACCGATGACTCATCCTTGTTGCTGTCAGCGGGGTGACTCATCATTGTTAGGAAACCGGCGGGTGCCAGCTCCATAACAACCAATGGCTCATCCTTGATGCTGTCAGCAGAGATGCCTCATCCTTTGTTAGGAAACCAGTAGGTGACAGCTCCATAACAACCGATGACTCATCCTTGTTGCTGTCCGCAGGGTTACTCATCGTTGTTAGGAAACCGGCGGGTGCCAGCTCCATAACAACCAATGGCTCATCCTTGATGATGTCGGCAGAGATGCCTCATCCTTTGTTAGGAAACCAGTGGGTGACAGCTCCATAACAACCGATGACTCATCCTTGTTGCTGTCCGCAGGGTTACTCATCGTTGTTAGGAAACCGGCGGGTGCCAGCTCCATAACAACTGTTGACTCATCCTTGTTGCTGTCCGCAGGGTGACTCATCCTTGTTAGGAAACCGGCAGATGACAGCTCCATAACAACCGATGACTCATCCTTGTTGCTGTCCGCAGGGTGACTCATCGTTGTTAGGAAACCAGCGGGTGCCAGCTCCATAACAACCGATGACTCATCCTTGTTGCTGTCAGCAGGGTGACTCATCGTTGTTAGGAAACCGGCGGGTGCCAGCTCCATAGCAACCAATGGCTCATCCTTGATGCTGTCAGTGGGGAGGACTCATCGTTGTTAGGAAATCAGTGGGTGCCAGCTCCATAGCAACCAACGACTCATCCTTGTTGCTGTCCGCAGGCTGACTCATCGTTGTTAGGAAACCAGCGGGTGCCAGCTCTATAACAACCGATGACTCATCCTTGTTGCTGTCAGCAGGGTGACTCATCGTTAGGAAACCAGCGGGTGCCAGCTCCATAACAACCAATGGCTTATCCTTAATGCTGTCAGCAGAGATGACTCATCATTTGTTAGGAAACCAGCAGGTGCCAGCTCCATAACAACCGATGACTCATCCTTGTTGCTGTCAGTGGGGAGGACTCATCGTTGTTAGGAAATCAGTGGGTGCCAGCTCCATAGCAGCCAACCACTCATCCTTGTTGCTGTCCGCAGGGTGACTCATCATTGTTAGGAAACCAGCAGGTGCCAGCTTCATAACAACCGATGACTCATCCTTGTTGCTGTCAGCAGGGTGACTCATCGTTTTTAGGAAACCAGCGGGTGCCAGCTCTATAACAACCGATGACTCAACCTTGTTGCTGTCAGCAGGGTGACTCATCGTTGTTAGCAAACCAGCGGGTGCCAGCTCTATAACAACCGATGACTCATCCTTGTTGCTGTCAGCAGGGTGACTAATCGTTGTTAGGAAACCAGCGGGTGCCAGCTTCATAACAACCAATGGCTCATCCTTGATGCTGTCAGTGGGGAGGACTCATCGTTGTTAGGAAACCGGCAGATGCCAGCTCCATAACAACCGATGACTCATCCTTGTTGCTGTCAGCGGGGTGACTCATCATTGTTAGGAAACCGGCGGGTGCCAGCTCCATAACAACCAATGGCTCATCCTTGATGCTGTCAGCAGAGATGCCTCATCCTTTGTTAGGAAACCAGTAGGTGACAGCTCCATAACAACCGATGACTCATCCTTGTTGCTGTCCGCAGGGTTACTCATCGTTGTTAGGAAACCGGCGGGTGCCAGCTCCATAACAACCAATGGCTCATCCTTGATGATGTCGGCAGAGATGCCTCATCCTTTGTTAGGAAACCAGTGGGTGACAGCTCCATAACAACCGATGACTCATCCTTGTTGCTGTCCGCAGGGTTACTCATCGTTGTTAGGAAACCGGCGGGTGCCAGCTCCATAACAACCAATGGCTCATCCTTGATGATGTCGGCAGAGATGCCTCATCCTTGTTAGGAAACCGGCAGATGACAGCTCCATAACAACCGATGACTCATCCTTGTTGCTGTCCGCAGGGTGACTCATCGTTGTTAGGAAACCAGCGGGTGCCAGCTCCATAACAACCGATGACTCATCCTTGTTGCTGTCAGCAGGGTGACTCATCGTTGTTAGGAAACCGGCGGGTGCCAGCTCCATAGCAACCAATGGCTCATCCTTGATGCTGTCAGTGGGGAGGACTCATCGTTGTTAGGAAACCGGCAGATGCCAGCTCCATAGCAACCAACGACTCATCCTTGTTGCTGTCAGCGGGGTGACTCATCATTGTTAGGAAACCGGCGGGTGCCAGCTCCATAAAAACCAATGGCTCATCCTTGATGCTGTCAGCAGAGATGCCTCATCCTTTGTTAGGAAACCAGTAGGTGACAGCTCCATAACAACCGATGACTCATCCTTGTTGCTGTCCGCAGGGTTACTCATCGTTGTTAGGAAACCGGCGGGTGCCAGCTCCATAACAACCAATGGCTCATCCTTGATGATGTCGGCAGAGATGCCTCATCCTTTGTTAGGAAACCAGTGGGTGACAGCTCCATAACAACCGATGACTCATCCTTGTTGCTGTCCGCAGGATTACTCATCGTTGTTAGGAAACCGGCGGGTGCCAGCTCCATAGCAACCAATGGCTCATCCTTGTTGCTGTCCGCAGGGTGACTCATCCTTGTTAGGAAACCGGCAGATGACAGCTCCATAACAACCGATGACTCATCCTTGTTGCTGTCAGCAGGGTGACTCATCGTTGTTAGGAAACCGGCAGATGACAGCTCCATAACAACCGATGACTCATCCTTAATGCTGTCAGCAGAGATGACTCATCATTTGTTAGGAAACCAGCGGGTGACAGCTCCATAACAACCGATGACTCATCCTTGTTGCTGTCCGCAGGGTTACTCATCGTTGTTAGGAAACCGGCGGGTGCCAGCTCCATAACAACCAATGGCTCATCCTTGATGATGTCGGCAGAGATGCCTCATCCTTGTTAGGAAACCGGCAGATGACAGCTCCATAACAACCGATGACTCATCCTTGTTGCTGTCCGCAGGGTGACTCATCGTTGTTAGGAAACCAGCGGGTGCCAGCTCCATAACAACCGATGACTCATCCTTGTTGCTGTCAGCAGGGTGACTCATCGTTGTTAGGAAACCGGCGGGTGCCAGCTCCATAGCAACCAATGGCTCATCCTTGATGCTGTCAGTGGGGAGGACTCATCGTTGTTAGGAAACCGGCAGATGCCAGCTCCATAGCAACCAACGACTCATCCTTGTTGCTGTCAGCGGGGTGACTCATCATTGTTAGGAAACCGGCGGGTGCCAGCTCCATAAAAACCAATGGCTCATCCTTGATGCTGTCAGCAGAGATGCCTCATCCTTTGTTAGGAAACCAGTAGGTGACAGCTCCATAACAACCGATGACTCATCCTTGTTGCTGTCCGCAGGGTTACTCATCGTTGTTAGGAAACCGGCGGGTGCCAGCTCCATAACAACCAATGGCTCATCCTTGATGATGTCGGCAGAGATGCCTCATCCTTTGTTAGGAAACCAGTGGGTGACAGCTCCATAACAACCGATGACTCATCCTTGTTGCTGTCCGCAGGATTACTCATCGTTGTTAGGAAACCGGCGGGTGCCAGCTCCATAGCAACCAATGGCTCATCCTTGTTGCTGTCCGCAGGGTGACTCATCCTTGTTAGGAAACCGGCAGATGACAGCTCCATAACAACCGATGACTCATCCTTGTTGCTGTCAGCAGGGTGACTCATCGTTGTTAGGAAACCGGCAGATGACAGCTCCATAACAACCGATGACTCATCCTTAATGCTGTCAGCAGAGATGACTCATCATTTGTTAGGAAACCAGCGGGTGCCAGCTTCATAACAACCGATGACTCATCCTTGTTGCTGTCAGCAATCAGAACACTTTTTCAGTGTTCTGATTGGTTGGTCCAGTCTGGGGATGAGAGAAAAAAAACAAAAATCTGTGAATCTGGGCACAAACCAGGACCCGCCATGAGTTCTGGCTCACATGCACAACACGGTACTGCCTTAAAGGGCATTATGTACTGTAGAAAAAAAATATGGTACAGCAAATAGTGACCACTCTAGTTCAATCCAGAGGGGATTGAAGCCTTACATAGAAATAGATGGACAAATGGTTTACAAATCAGCAGTGTTTTAATTGATGCAATCATAGCCAACGCATTTTGGGCTTTAAGAAGTCCCCTTCATCGGGGCCTAGGTCTCCTACTCTATGTACAAGTTTGGGTCCTTTTCTCTGAGGTGGCCTCATTTAACCAGTACAGGGATAGTCACACCTATCCCACCTCTATTACAAGGAGCTAAAGGTGATAAAGGCGTCACCTTCCTCCTTTTTGGCTTAGTATGTATTGCAGTGTATCTGATTGGTTGATCTAGTCTGGTGATGGTTTCCACAGTATGATGAACTGGAGAAAGAAGAGAACCCGGGGAGCAAATCAGAGGCCATCTTCTGCTCATGTGCACAACACGTTACGGCCCAGAGGGCTCTATTCCAATCGAAAGTAGAAATAGATTGATGAAGGGCTCTCAATACCAAGATGCTCTATTTGATTGATGCAATCATAACCAACGCGTTTCAGGGATTTAATATTTCCCTTTCCTCAGGGCTTTAGGTCTCCTATTCTATATACAAGTGCAAATCCTTTTCTCTGAGTTGCTCCCAATTAACCAGTCCAGAGACTGACATGCTCCCCACTAGTGTTGGTCCCTAATAGACTCGGGGCACCATAGGTGTGGGCAGCCTATGGCATTAGGGTGTGCACTCCAAAACTTAAACACACATACACATGTCTGTGACTATATATATATATATATATATATATATATATATATATATATATAGGGGAGGGCTGGCAGCCTTAGGTCTGGGGGGCAAGTCCACTCAAGTGGCCCATTGAACCACCGAATCAGCTCACCATCACCAGTGTCCATCAATGCAGCCTGATAAGTGCCCATCAATGCAGCCTCACCAGTGTCTATCCAAATCAGCCTCACCAGTGCCTATCAATGCAGCCTTACCAGTGCCCAGCAATGCAGCCTTACCAGTGCCCAGCAATGCAGCCTCACCAGTGTCCAACAATGCAGTCTGATAAGTGCCCATCAGTTCAGCCTCAGCAATGCCCACCAATGCAGCCTAATCAGTGCCCATCAATGCAGCCTGATCAGTGCTCATCAATGCAGCCTAATCAGTGCCCATCAATGCAGCCTGATCAGTGCTCATCAATGCAGCCTGATCAATGCCCATCAATGCAGCTTCACCAATGCCAATCAATTCAGCCTGATCAGTGCCCATCAATGCAGCCTAATCAGTGTCCATCAATGCAGCCTAATCAGTGCCCATCAATGCAGCCTGATCAATGCCCATCAACGCAGCTTCACCAATACCAATCAGTGCCCATTAATCCAGCCTAATCAGTGCCCATCAATTCAACCTGATCAATACCCATGAATGCAGCCTCACCAATGCCCATCAAGGCAGCCTCACCAATGCCCATCAATGCAGCCTGACCTGTGCCCATCAATGCAGCCTGATCACTAACCATCATACAAAAATAATTTAAATAAAAATATTTTAATATTAGTTCATAATTGATATTTTTATTTTGGCACTTTAATATTGTTGGAATGTTTGCTTTTTTTTTTTTAATTTTTTTTTTAGATTTTAAGATATTCTTTTACCATGTATGCAAAAAAATAAATAAACAAAAACACTAACACCTCTATCATCTAACTTGCTTATTGTATATACAGTATTTATGCAAAGTAAATATAAAAAAAGAAATAAATATAAATATATATATATATGTGTATATATACATATATATATATGTGTATATATACATATATATATATATATATATATATATATATATATATATATATATATATATATATATATATATATATATACACACACACACATACAAAAAAAATTTTTTATATAAGTTCATAATTTATATTTTTATTTCAGCATTTTAATATTGTTTGTTGGAATGTTTGCTTTTTTTTTGTTATTTTTTATTTTTAGATTTTAAGATTTTTTTTACCATGTGTGCATGGTAAATGTGCGGGTATATGTATATATACACATACAAAAAAATATATTTTTATATTAGTTCATAATTTATATTTTTATTTTGGCACTTGAATATTGTTTGTTGGAACGTGCTTTTTTTTTTGTTTTAATTTTAAGATTTTCTTTACCATGTGTGCAAAAAATAAAAAAGCACTGACACCTCTACCATTTAACTTGCTTATTGTATATACAGCATTTATGCAAAGTAAATATAAATAAAGAAATAAATATAAATATATATATATGTGTATATATACATATATATATATATATATATATATATATATATATACACACACACATACAAAAAAAATATTTTTATATAAGTTCATAATTTATATTTTTATTTCAGCATTTTAATATTGTTTGTTGGGATGTTTGCTTTTTTAAGTTATTTTTTATTTTTAGATTTTAAGATTTTTTTTTACCATGTGTGCATGGTAAATGTGCGTGTATATATATATACACATACAAAATTTTTTTTTTTATATTAGTTCATAATTTATATTTTTATTTTGGCACTTTAATATTGTTTGTTGGAATGTTTGCTTTTTTTTTTGTTATTTTTTATTTTTTATTTTTAGATTTTAAGATTTTTTTTACCATGTGTGCATGGTAAATGTGCATGTATATATTTTTATATATATATATATATATATATATATATATACACATCCAAAAAAATATATTTTTATATTAGTTCATAATTTATATTTTTATTTTGACACTTTAATATTGTTTGTTGGAACATGCTTTTTTTTTTTGTTTTAATTTTAAGATTTTTTTTACCATGTGTGCAAAAAAAAAAAAAAAAAAGCACTGACACCTTGCTTATTGTATATACAGTATTTATGCAAAGTAAATAAATATTATACTAACATACATATATATATACACACACATACAATTTTTTTTTTTATAGTTCATAATTTATATTTTTATTTAATATTGTTTGCTTCTTTTTAGATTTTAGATATTAAGATATTTTTTTTACCATGTGCGCAAAAAAATAAAACAAAAAAGCACTGACACCTCTACCATTTAACTTGCTTATTGTATATATACAGTATTTCTGCAAAGTATATACATATTATAATAACATACATATGCACACATATATATATATATAATTATAATAAATATTTTCTTTGGAAAGAGAATAAGTCCCAGACTCAGATGCCGGTCTCCTGTAATCTCCAATAGGAGAAGAAGAGGCCATGCCAGGAGCCAATCCAGGTGTTGTGTTGTAGTGCACAGGTGCTGTCAGAGAGCCAATAGGAAGAGGGTCCATCACATGAGTGTCCAATCTGTAAGAAGGACCTGTCTGCGCTGTCAGGCAGGGCTGTTTGGATTGGGGGAGCCGGCTGTCTATGGAATTCAGCATCGGACGGGTCCCCTTTGTATTTCTAATTAATATAAATGTGATTGGGACTCCAGTTTGGATCTCATATTGGAGATGTGGGTTCTGGTTTTCTCCCCCGGCCCGGGATTGGCTGTGACTTGCGGCCTTTGTTAAGCGATGGGGGGGGGGGGGGTAACGTGGTGGCGCTGTGGTGTGATGGCGGTCATCGGAGACAGGCAGCCCGCTATAATTAATCATAATTAGCCCCTCTCCGCAGATGAAGGCGGCGGGGAAACTTATGTCAGGAAGAGTCATTACGGTCGGCTCCGGAGCGCCGAGTCTTCTGTTCTGCTGTCCCGCCTCGCGCGGCGCCCCGGCGCTCCCCCTTATCTCGCCGTTATTACCGCCTGACATGATTAGCGGGTGATAGACACTCACTCACACCGGATAATTAATACGTTGTGCAGCCAGAGAATCCGCCGACATTAACTGGCTGCCAACCGGCTGAGCGCGGCGGTGGCGGCTCGACGCCGACTACCAACCCCCCCCCCCCTGAGACGGCGCGTTCCCGAAAAAAAAAAACCTCGAAAGCCGACCGACAATAGAAATGTGTTTCTAATAAGAATTATTTCTCGATGAATAACCGCTCAGCCCCCATGAAGCTCGGTTCACACCCACGGGTGGCGCCAAGCGCGGGGCGCCTTTCCTGCGCATCGTTTCGCATCGGTCCCGAAACGCAACGCGGGCGTGGGGAGCGCACTGATCGTCTCAATGAAGGACCGGCCCTACAACGTAGAAAAGAAGTCCAGGACTCTTTTTTTTGCACTGAAACGCATGACGCGCAAAAAACGCGCGTCTTCGGATTGCGTGGAGGGCCTATCAACAATTGATGGCACCCCCCTCCCCCATCTGATAAAGTGAAGCGTGTTCTTAGCATGTTGGGAAAACGATTGTCTGTGTGTAGAGAAGTGAAGCGAGTTAAAGGCCTAATCCTAATCCATAATAATATATACACTCACCGGACACGTTACTAATATATATATATATATATATGTGGACCAATGGAAACTGAGACATTTTGCTACATTGCGTCTCTATGAATAAAACTTTTGAAGAGTCATCTACTAAACCCCCACCGGACACTTTATTAGGTACACCTCTTCTATTTCTGGGGAACACAAATTGCTAATCAGCCAATCACACGGCAGCAACTCAATGCATTTCGGCATCTAGACGTGGTGAAGACGACTTGCTGACGTTCAGACATCAGAATAGGGAAGAAAAGGGATCTGGGTGACTTTGGACGTGGCATGGTTGGTTGTTGGTGGCAGACGGGCCGGTCTGAGTATTTCTGGGATTTTCACACACAACCATCTCTCGGGGTTTACAGAGAATGGTGGGGAAAAAGAGAAAATATCCAGTGAGCGGCAGTTGTGTGGAGGAAAATGCCTTGTTGATTTTAGAGGAGAATGGGCAGACTGGTTCCAGATGATAGAAAGGCAACAGTAACTCAAATAACCTCTCATTACACCCAAGGTATGCAGAATACCATCTCTGAACACACAACATATCCAACCTTGAAGCAGATGGGCTACAGTAGCAGAAGACCACACAGGGCGCCACTCCTGTCAGCTAAGAACAGGAAACTGAGGCTACAATTGGCACAGGATCACCAAAACTGGACAATAGAAGATTGGAGAAGCGTTGCCGGGTCTGATGAGTCTGGATTTCACCTCCGACATTCAGATGGTGGGTTCAGAATTTGGCGCATGGATCCATCCTGTCTTCTATCACCGGTTCAGGCTGGTGGTGGGGGTGTAATGGTGGGGGGGATGGGATAGCACCGGTTCAGGCTGGTGGTGGGGGTGTAATGGTGTGGGGGATGGGATAGCACCGGTTCAGGCTGGTGGTGGGGGTGTAATGGTGTGGGGGATGGGATAGCACCGGTTCAGGCTGGTGGTGGGGGTGTAATGGTGTGGGGGATGGGATAGCACCGGTTCAGGCTGGTGGTGGGGGTGTAATGGTGTGGGGGATGGGATAGCACCGGTTCAGGCTGGTGGTGGGGGTGTAATGGTGTGGGGGATGGGGTATCACAGTTCAGGCTGGTGGTGGGGGTGTAATGGTGTGGGGGATGGGGTATCACCGGTTCAGGCTGGTGGTGGGGGTTTTAATGGTGTGGGGGATGGGGTATCACTGGTTCAGGCTGGTGGTGGGGGTGTAATGGTGTGGGGGATGGGGTATCACCGGTTCAGGCTGGTGGTGGGGGTGTAATGGTGTGGGGGAGGGGGTATCACCGGTTCAGGCTGGTGGTGGGGGTGTAATGGTGTGGGGGATGGGGTATCACTGGTTCAGGCTGGTGGTGGGGGGTGTAATGGTGTGGGGGAGGGGGTATCACCGGTTCAGGCTGGTGGTGGGGATGTAATGGTGTGGGGGATGGGGTATCACCGGTTCAGGCTGGTGGTGGGGGGTGTAATGGTGTGGGGGATGGGGTATCACCGGTTCAGGCTGGTGGTGGGGGTGTAATGGTGTGGGGGATGGGGTATCACCGGTTCAGGCTGGTGGTGGGGGTGTAATGGTGTGGGGGATGGGGTATCACCGGTTCAGGCTGGTGGTGGGGGTGTAATGGTGTGGGGGATGGGGTATCACCGGTTCAGGCTGGTGGTGGGGGTGTAATGGTGTGGGGGATGGGGTATCACCGGTTCAGGCTGGTGGTGGGGGTGTAATGGTGTGGGGGATGGGGTATCACTGGTTCAGGCTGGTGGTGGGGGTGTAATGGTGTGGGGGATGGGATATCACCGGTTTAGGCTGGTGGTGGGGGTGTAATGGTGTGGGGGATGGGGTATCACTGGTTCAGGCTGGTGGTGGGGGTGTAATGGTGTGGGGGAGGGGGTATCACCGGTTCAGGCTGGTGGTGGGGGTGTAATGGTGTGGGGGATGGGGTATCACCGGTTCAGGCTGGTGGTGGGGGGTGTAATGGTGCGGGGGATGGGGTATCACCGGTTCAGGCTGGTGGTGGGGGATGGGGTATCACGGGTTCAGGCTGGTGGTGGGGGTGTAATGGTGTGGGGGATGGGGTATCACCGGTTCAGGCTGGTGGTGGGAGTGTAATGGTGTGGGGGATGGGGTATCACCGGTTCAGGCTGGTGGTGGGAGTGTAATGGTGTGGGGGATGGGGTATCACCGGTTCAGGCTGGTGGTGGGGGTGTAATGGTGTGGGGGATGGGGTATCACCGGTTCAGGCTGGTGGTGGGGGTGTAATGGTGTGGGGGATGGGGTATCACCGGTTCAGGCTGGTGGTGGGGGTGTAATGGTGTGGGGGATGGGGTATCACCGGTTCAGGCTGGTGGTGGGGGTGTAATGGTGTGGGGGATGGGGTATCACTGGTTCAGGCTGGTGGTGGGGGTGTAATGGTGTGGGGGATGGGATATCACCGGTTTAGGCTGGTGGTGGGGGTGTAATGGTGTGGGGGATGGGGTATCACTGGTTCAGGCTGGTGGTGGGGGTGTAATGGTGTGGGGGAGGGGGTATCACCGGTTCAGGCTGGTGGTGGGGGTGTAATGGTGTGGGGGATGGGGTATCACCGGTTCAGGCTGGTGGTGGGGGGTGTAATGGTGCGGGGGATGGGGTATCACCGGTTCAGGCTGGTGGTGGGGGATGGGGTATCACGGGTTCAGGCTGGTGGTGGGGGTGTAATGGTGTGGGGGATGGGGTATCACCGGTTCAGGCTGGTGGTGGGGGTGTAATGGTGTGGGGGATGGGGTATCACAGTTCAGGCTGGTGGTGGGGATGTAATGGTGTGGGGGATGGGATATCACCGGTTTAGGCTGGTGGTGGGGGTGTAATGGTGTGGGGGATGGGGTATCACCGGTTCAGGCTGGTGGTGGGGGTGTAATGGTGTGGGGGATGGGGTATCACAGTTCAGGCTGGTGGTGGGGGGTGTAATGGTGCGGGGGATGGGGTATCACGGGTTCAGGCTGGTGGTGGGGGTGTAATGGTGTGGGGGATGGGGTATCACGGGTTCAGGCTGGTGGTGGGGGTGTAATGGTGTGGGGGATGGGTATCACAGTTCAGGCTGGTGGTGGGGGTGTAATGGTGTGGGGGATGGGGTATCACAGTTCAGGCTGGTGGTGGGGGTGTAATGGTGTGGGGGATGGGATATCACCGGTTCAGGCTGGTGGTGGGGTTGTAATGGTGTGGGGGATGGGGTATCACCGGTTCAGGCTGGTGGTGGGGGTGTAATGGTGCGGGGGATGGGGTATCATCGGTTCAGGCTGGTGGTGGGGGTGTAATGGTGTGGGGGATGGGGTATCACCGGTTCAGGCTGGTGGTGGGGGTGTAATGGTGTGGGGGGTGGGATATCATCGGTTCAGGCTGGTGGTGGGGGTGTAATGGTGTGGGGGATGGGATATCACCGGTTCAGGCTGGTGGTGGGGGTGTAATGGTGTGGGGGATGGGGTATCACCGGTTCAGGCTGGTGGTGGGGGTGTAATGGTGTGGGGGGTGGGATATCATCGGTTCAGGCTGGTGGTGGGGGTGTAATGGTGTGGGGGATGGGGTATCCCCGGTTCAGGCTGGTGGTGGGGGTGTAATGGTGTGGGGGATGGGGTATCACCAGTTCAGGCTGGTGGTGGGGTGTAATGGTGTGGGGGATGGGGTATCACAGTTCAGGCTGGTGGTGGGGGTGTAATGGTGTGGGGGATGGGATATCAGTGGTTCAGGCTGGTGGTGGGGGTGTAATGGTGTGGGGGATGGGATATCACCGGTTCAGGCTGGTGGTGGGGGTGTAATGGTGTGGGGGATGGGATATCACCAGTTCAGGCTGGTGGTGGGGGTGTAATGGTGTGGGGGATGGGGTATCACCGGTTCAGGCTGGTGGTGGGGGTGTAATGGTGTGGGGGATGGGATATCAGTGGTTCAGGCTGGTGGTGGGGGTGTAATGGTGTGGGGGATGGGATATCACCAGTTCAGGCTGGTGGTGGGGGTGTAATGGTGTGGGGGATGGGGTATCACCGGTTCAGGCTGGTGGTGGGGGTGTAATGGTGTGGGGGATGGGATATCAGTGGTTCAGGCTGGTGGTGGGGGTGTAATGGTGTGGGGGATGGGGTATCACCGGTTCAGGCTGGTGGTGGGGGTGTAATGGTGTGGGGGATGGGATATCAGTGGTTCAGGCTGGTGGTGGGGGTGTAATGGTGTGGGGGATGGGATATCACCGGTTCAGGCTGGTGGTGGGGGTGTAATGGTGTGGGGGATGGGATATCACCAGTTCAGGCTGGTGGTGGGGGTGTAATGGTGTGGGGGATGGGATATCACTGGTTCAGGCTGGTGGTGGGGGTGTAATGGTGTGGGGGATGGGATATCACTGGTTCAGGCTGGTGGTGGGGGTGTAATGGTGTGGGGGATGGGGTATCCCCGGTTCAGGCTGGTGGTGGGGGTGTAATGGTGTGGGGGATGGGATATCAGTGGTTCAGGCTGGTGGTGGGGGTGTAATGGTGTGGGGGATGGGGTGTCCCCCATCTTCTGATGGCTCCTCCCAGCAGGATAATGCACCATGTCACAATGCTCCAATCATCTCGACACCGGACAATGAGGTCCCTGTCCTCCAATGGCCTCCACACTCACCACATCTCATCCAATAGAGCACCTTTGGGATGTGGTGGAACGGGAGATTGGCATCATGGATGTGCAGCCGACAAATCTGCAGCAACTGTGTGATGCTCTCATGTCACTATGGAGCAAAATCTCAGAGGAATGTTTTCAACACCTTGTTGTATCTATGCCACCAAGAATGAAGGCCAAAGGAGGTCCAACCTGCTACTAGCAAGGGGGACCGAATAAAGGGGGTCTAACCCGCTATTATTAGGTTGGGCCAAGGCTGGATCTAGCCTGTCTGATCTGGAGGCGCCAGAACTTTTCATTTTATGTGCACCATGGTGTTGGGCTGCTCTTCGAGGACCTCAGTATAAGGTCTGCCCTGCTGATGCCACCGGTGGTCCTGTGGGGGGGCAAGCCCAAAATCTGGGGAGGCAAGCCCTCCCCAGCACCCCCCCCCCCTAGTTCCGGCTCTGTAGAGGACTCATTTTCCCCTGCTATGGGCTCCAGGCACCCTGGGAAGGACAGAAATCCTATTGGATTCCAAAATCCCATAAGATTTGGGTAGCCATCTCTACTCCGAATTCCATAAATATGATATTCTGCGCCATTCAGTGTGCCCACAGTGTAGAAGCGAGATAGAGAGAGAGTCCCCAATGGGTAGGGAGAGAGTCCCTAATGGTCAGGGAGAGAGTCCCCAATGGGTAGGGAGAGAGTCCCTAATGGTCAGGGAGAGAGTCCCCAATGGGTAGGGAGAGAGTCCCTAATGGTCAGGGAGAGAGTCCCCAATGGGTAGGGAGAGAGTCCCTAATGGTCAGGGAGAGAGTCCCCAATGGTCAGGGAGAGAGTCTCCAATGGTCAGGGAGAGAGTCCCCAATGGTCAGGGAGAGAGTCCCCAATGGGTAGGGAGAGAGTCCCCAGTGGTCAGGGAGAGAGTCCCCAATGAGACAGGAGAGAGTCCCCAATGGGTAGGAAGAGAGTCCCCAATGGTCAGGGAGAGAGTCCCCAATGGGTAGGGAGAGAGTCCCCAATGGTCATGAAGAGAGTCCCCAAAGGGTAGGGAGAGAGTCCCCAATGGGTAGGGAGAGAGTACCCAATGGTCAGGGAGAGAGTCCCCAATGGGTAGGGAGAGAGTCCCCAATGGTCAGGGAGAGAGTCCCCAAAGGGTTGGGAGAGAGTCCCCAATGGTCAGGGAGAGAGTCCCCAATGAGACAGGAGAGAGTCCCCAATAGGTAGGGAGAGAGCCCCCAGTGGTCAGGGAGAGAGTCCCCAATGGGTAGGGAGAGAGTCCCCAATGGGTAGGGAGAGAGTCCCCAATTCTCATGGAGAGAGTCCCCAATGGGTAGGGAGAGAGTCCCCAATGGTCAGGGAGAGAGTCCCCAATGAGACAGGAGAGAGTCCCCAATGGGTAGGGAGAAAGCCCCCAGTGGTCAGGGAGAGAGTCCCCAATGGGTAGGGAGAGAGTCCCCAGTGGTGAGGGAGAGAGTCCCCAATGGTCATGAAGAGAGTCCCCAAAGGGTAGGGAGAGAGTCCCCAATGGGTAGGGAGAGAGTCCCCAATGGGTAGGGAGAGAGTCCCCAATTCGCATAGAGAGAGGAGGAACGTTTCCAACACCTTGTATCTATGCCACCAAGAATGAAGGCCAAAGGAGGTCCAACCCGCTACTAGCAAGGGGGACCGAATAAAGGGGGTCCAACCCGCTATTATTAGGTTGGGCCAAGGCTTTATCTAGCCTGTCTGATCTGGAGGCGCCAGCACTTTTCATTTTATGTGCACCATGGTGTTGGGCTGCTCTTCGAGGACCTCAGTATAAGGTCTGCCCTGCTGATGCCACCGGTGAATGAATGAATGAATGAAATACTTATATAGCGCACAATACGAACTGAATCGCCGGTGGTCCTGTGGGGGGCAAGCCCAAAATCTGGGGAGGCAAGCCCTCCCCAGCGCCCCCCCTAGATCCGGCTCTGTAGAGGACTCATTTTCCCCTGCTATGGGCTCCAGGCAGCCACCCTGGGAAGGACAGAAATCCTATTGGATTCCAAAATCCCACAAGATTTGGGTAGCCATCTCTATTCAGAATTCCATAAATATGAGATTCTGCGCTGTTCAGTGTGCCCACAGTGTAGAAGCGAGATAGGGAGAGAGTCCCCAATGGGTAGGGAGAGAGTCCCCAATGGTCAGGGATAGAGTCCCCAATGGGACAGGAGAGAATCCCCAATGGGTAGGGAGAGAGTCCCCAGTGGTCAGGGAGAGAGTCCCCAATGAGACAGGAGAGAGTCCCCAATGGGTAGGAAGAGAGTCCCCAATGGTCAGGGAGAGAGTCTCCAATGGGTAGGGAGAGAGTCCACAGTGGTCAGGGAGAGAGTCCCCAGTGGTCAGGGAGAGAGTCCCCAATGGGTAGGGAGAGAGTCCCCAATGATCAGGGAGAGAGTCCCCAATGGTTTGGGAGAAAGTCCCCAATGGGTAGGGAGAGAGTCCCCAATGGGACAGGAGAGAGTCCCCAATGGGACGGGAGAGAGCCCCCAGTGGTCAGGGAGAGAGTCCCCAATGAGACAGGAGAGAGTACCCAATGGGTAGGAAGAGAGTCCCCAATGGTCAGGGATAGAGTCCCCAATGGGACAGGAGAGAGTCCCCAATGGGTAGGGAGAGAGTCCCCAGTGGTCAGGGAGAGAGTCCCCAATGAGACAGGAGAGAGTCCCCAATGGGTAGGAAGAGAGTCCCCAATGGTCAGGGAGAGAGTCTCCAATGGGTAGGGAGAGAGTCCACAGTGGTCAGGGAGAGAGTCCCCAGTGGTCAGGGAGAGAGTCCCCAATGGGTAGGGAGAGAGTCCCCAATGATCAGGGAGAGAGTCCCCAATGGTTTGGGAGAAAGTCCCCAATGGGTAGGGAGAGAGTCCCCAATGGGACAGGAGAGAGTCCCCAATGGGACGGGAGAGAGTCCCCAGTGGTCAGGGAGAGAGTCCCCAATGAGACAGGAGAGAGTACCCAATGGGTAGGAAGAGAGTCCCCAATGGTCAGGGAGAGAGTCCCCAAAGGGTTGGGAGAGAGTCCCCAATGGGTAGGGAGAGAGTCCCCAATGGGTAGGGAGAGAGTCCCCAATGGTCAGGGAGAGAGTCCCCAATGAGACAGGAGAGAGTCCCCAATAGGTAGGGAGAGAGCCCCCAGTGGTCAGGGAGAGAGTCCCCAATGGGTAGGGAGAGAGTCCCCAATGGGTAGGGAAAGAGTCCCCAATTCTCATGGAGAGAGTCCCCAATGGGTAGGGAGAGAGTCCCCAATGGTCAGGGAGAGAGTCCCCAATGAGACAGGAGAGAGTCCCCAATTGGTAGGGAGAAAGCCCCCAGTGGTCAGGGAGAGAGTCCCCAATGGGTAGGGAGAGAGTCCCCAGTGGTGAGGGAGAGAGTCCCCAATGCTCATGAAGAGAGTCCCCAAAGGGTAGGGAGAGAGTCCCCAATGGGTAGGGAGAGAGTCCCCAATGGGTAGGGAGAGAGTCCCCAATTTGCATAGAGATAGGAGGAACGTTTCCAACACCTTGTATCTATGCCACCAAGAATGAAGGCCAAAGGAAGTCCAACCCGCTACTAGCAAGGGGGACCAAATAAAGGGGGTCCAACCCGCTATTATTAGGTTGGGCCAAGGCTTTATCTAGCCTGTCTGATCTGGAGGCGCCAGCACTTTTCATTTTATGTGCACCATGGTGTTGGGCTGCTCTTCGAGGACCTCAGTATAAGGTCTGCCCTGCTGATGCCACCGGTGAATGAATGAATGAATGAAATACTTATATAGCGCACAATGCGAACTGAATCGCCGGTGGTCCTGTGGGGGGCAAGCCCAAAATCTGGGGAGGCAAGCCCTCCCCAGCGCCCCCCCTAGATCCGGCTCTGTAGAGGACTCATTTTCCCCTGCTATGGGCTCCAGGCAGCCACCCTGGGAAGGACGGAAATCCTATTGGATTCCAAAATCCCACAAGATTTGGGTAGCCATCTCTATTCAGAATTCCATAAATATGAGATTCTGCGCTGTTCAGTGTGCCCACAGTGTAGAAGCGAGATAGGGAGAGAGTCCCCAATGGGTAGGGAGAGAGTCCTCAATGGGTAGGGAGAGAGTCCCCAATGGGACAGGAGAGAGTCCTCAATGGGTAGGGAGAGAGTCCCCAGTGGTCAGGGAGAGAGTCCCCAATGAGACAGGAGAGAGTCCCCAATGGGTAGGAAGAGAGTCCCCAATGGTCAGGGAGAGAGTCTCCAATGGGTAGGGAGAGAGTCCCCAATGTTAAGGGAGAGAGTCCACAATGGTCAGGGAGAGAGTCCCCAGTGGTCAGGGAGAGAGTCCCCAATGGGTAGGGAGAGAGTCCCCAATGGTCAGGGAGAGAGTCCCCAATGGTTTGGGAGAAAGTCCCCAATGGGTAGGGAGAGAGTCCCCAATGGGACGGGAGAGAGTCCCCAGTGGTCAGGGAGAGAGTCCCCAATGAGACAGGAGAGAGTCCCCAATGGGTAGGAAGAGAGTCCCCAATGGTCAGTGAGAGAGTCCCCAATGGGTAGGGAGATAGTCCCCAATGGTCAGAGAGAGAGTCTCCAATGGGTAGGGAGAGAGTCCCCAGTGTTCAGGGAGAGAGTCCCCAATGGGTAGGGAGAGAGTCCCCAATGGTCAGGGATAGAGTCCCCAATGGGACAGGAGAGAGTCCCCAGTGGTCAGGGAGAGAGTCCCCAATGAGACAGGAGAGAGTCCCCAATGGGTAGGGAGAGAGTCCCCAATTCTCATGGAGAGAGTCCCCAATGGGTAGGGAGAGAGTCCCCAGTGGTCAGGGAGATAATCCCCAATGGTCATGAAGAGAGTCCCCAAAGGGTAGTGAGAGAGTCCCCAATGGGTAGGGAGAGAGTCCCCAATGGTCAGGGATAGAGTCCCCAATGGGACAGGAGAGAGTCCCCAATGGTCAGGGAGAGAGTCCCCAATGAGACAGGAGAGAGTCCCCAATGGGTAGGGAGAGAGTCCCCAATGGGTAGGGAGAGAGTCCCCAATTCTCATGGAGAGAGTCCCCAATGGGTAGGGAGAGAGTCCCCAATGGTCAGGGAGAGAGTCCCCAATGAGACAGGAGAGATTCCCCAATTGGTAGGGAGAAAGCCCCCAGTGGTCAGGGAGAGAGTCCCCAATGGGTAGGGAGAGAGTCCCCAGTGGTGAGGGAGAGAGTCCCCAATGGTCATGAAGAGAGTCCCCAAAGGGTAGGGAGAGAGTCCCCAATGGGTAGGGAGAGAGTCCCCAATGGGTAGGGAGAGAGTCCCCAATTCGCATAGAGAGAGGAGGAACGTTTCCAACACCTTGTATCTATGCCACCAAGAATGAAGGCCAAAGGAGGTCCAACCCGCTACTAGCAAGGGGGACCAAATAAAGGGGGTCCAACCCGCTATTATTAGGTTGGGCCAAGGCTTTATCTAGCCTGTCTGATCTGGAGGCGCCAGCACTTTTCATTTCATGTGCACCATGGTGTTGGGCTGCTCTTCGAGGACCTCAGTATAAGGTCTGCCCTGCTGATGCCACCGGTGAATGAATGAATGAATGAAATACTTATATAGCGCACAATGCGAACTGAATCGCCGGTGGTCCTGTGGGGGGCAAGCCCAAAATCTGGGGAGGCAAGCCCTCCCCAGCGCCCCCCCTAGATCCGGCTCTGTAGAGGACTCATTTTCCCCTGCTATGGGCTCCAGGCAGCCACCCTGGGAAGGACAGAAATCCTATTGGATTCCAAAATCCCACAAGATTTGGGTAGCCATCTCTATTCAGAATTCCATAAATATGAGATTCTGCGCTGTTCAGTGTGCCCACAGTGTAGAAGCGAGATAAGGAGAGAGTCCTCAATGGGTAGGGAGAGAGTCCCCAATGGTCAGGGATAGAGTCCCCAATGGGACAGGAGAGAGTCCCCAATGGGTAGGGAGAGAGTCCCCAGTGGTCAGGGAGAGAGTCCCCAATGAGACAGGAGAGAGTCCCCAATGGGTAGGAAGAGAGTCCCCAATGGTCAGGGAGAGAGTCTCCAATGGGTAGGGAGAGAGTCCACAGTGGTCAGGGAGAGAGTCCCCAGTGGTCAGGGAGAGAGTCCCCAATGGGTAGGGAGAGAGTCCCCAATGGTCAGGGAGAGAGTCCCCAATGGTTTGGGAGAAAGTCCCCAATGGGTAGGGAGAGAGTCCCCAATGGGACAGGAGAGAGTCCCCAGTGGTCAGGGAGAGAGTCCCCAATGAGACAGGAGAGAGTACCCAATGGGTAGGAAGAGAGTCCCCAATGGTCAGGGAGAGAGTCCCCAAAGGGTTGGGAGAGAGTCCCCAATGGGTAGGGAGAGAGTCCCCAATGGGTAGGGAGAGAGTCCCCAATGGTCAGGGAGAGAGTCCCCAATGAGACAGGAGAGAGTCCCCAATAGGTAGGGAGAGAGCCCCCAGTGGTCAGGGAGAGAGTCCCCAATGGGTAGGGAGAGAGTCCCCAATGGGTAGGGAGAGAGTCCCCAATTCTCATGGAGAGAGTCCCCAATGGGTAGGGAGAGAGTCCCCAATGGTCAGGGAGAGAGTCCCCAATGAGACAGGAGAGAGTCCCCAATTGGTAGGGAGAAAGCCCCCAGTGGTCAGGGAGAGAGTCCCCAATGGGTAGGGAGAGAGTCCCCAGTGGTGAGGGAGAGAGTCCCCAATGGTCATGAAGAGAGTCCCCAAAGGGTAGGGAGAGAGTCCCCAATGGGTAGGGAGAGAGTCCCCAATGGGTAGGGAGAGAGTCCCCAATTCGCATAGAGAGAGGAGGAACGTTTCCAACACCTTGTATCTATGCCACCAAGAATGAAGGCCAAAGGAGGTCCAACCCGCTACTAGCAAGGGGGACCAAATAAAGGGGGTCCAACCCGCTATTATTAGGTTGGGCCAAGGCTTTATCTAGCCTGTCTGATCTGGAGGCGCCAGCACTTTTCATTTTATGTGCACCATGGTGTTGGGCTGCTCTTCGAGGACCTCAGTATAAGGTCTGCCCTGCTGATGCCACCGGTGAATGAATGAATGAATGAAATACTTATATAGCGCACAATGCGAACTGAATCGCCGGTGGTCCTGTGGGGGGCAAGCCCAAAATCTGGGGAGGCAAGCCCTCCCCAGCGCCCCCCCTAGATCCGGCTCTGTAGAGGACTCATTTTCCCCTGCTATGGGCTCCAGGCAGCCACCCTGGGAAGGACGGAAATCCTATTGGATTCCAAAATCCCACAAGATTTGGGTAGCCATCTCTATTCAGAATTCCATAAATATGAGATTCTGCGCTGTTCAGTGTGCCCACAGTGTAGAAGCGAGATAGGGAGAGAGTCCCCAATGGGTAGGGAGAGAGTCCTCAATGGGTAGGGAGAGAGTCCCCAATGGGACAGGAGAGAGTCCTCAATGGGTAGGGAGAGAGTCCCCAGTGGTCAGGGAGAGAGTCCCCAATGAGACAGGAGAGAGTCCCCAATGGGTAGGAAGAGAGTCCCCAATGGTCAGGGAGAGAGTCCACAATGGTCAGGGAGAGAGTCCCCAGTGGTCAGGGAGAGAGTCCCCAATGGGTAGGGAGAGAGTCCCCAATGGTCAGGGAGAGAGTCCCCAATGGTTTGGGAGAAAGTCCCCAATGGGTAGGGAGAGAGTCCCCAATGGGACGGGAGAGAGTCCCCAGTGGTCAGGGAGAGAGTCCCCAATGAGACAGGAGAGAGTCCCCAATGGGTAGGAAGAGAGTCCCCAATGGTCAGTGAGAGAGTCCCCAATGGGTAGGGAGATAGTCCCCAATGGTCAGAGAGAGAGTCTCCAATGGGTAGGGAGAGAGTCCCCAGTGTTCAGGGAGAGAGTCCCCAATGGGTAGGGAGAGAGTCCCCAATGGTCAGGGATAGAGTCCCCAATGGGACAGGAGAGAGTCCCCAGTGGTCAGGGAGAGAGTCCCCAATGAGACAGGAGAGAGTCTCCAATGGGTAGGGAGAGAGTCCCCAATTCTCATGGAGAGAGTCCCCAATGGGTAGGGAGAGAGTCCCCAGTGGTCAGGGAGATAATCCCCAATGGTCATGAAGAGAGTCCCCAAAGGGTAGTGAGAGAGTCCCCAATGGGTAGGGAGAGAGTCCCCAATGGTCAGGGATAGAGTCCCCAATGGGACAGGAGAGAGTCCCCAATGGTCAGGGAGAGAGTCCCCAATGAGACAGGAGAGAGTCCCCAATGGGTAGGAAGAGAGTCCCCAATGGTCAGGGATAGAGTCCCCAATGGGTAGGGAGAGAGTCCCCAATGGTCAGAGAGAGAGTCTCCAATGGGTAGGGAGAGAGTCCCCAGTGGTCAGGGAGAGAGTCCCCAAAGGGTAGGGAGAGAGTCCCCAATGGTCAGGGAGAGAGTCCCCAATGGCCAATGAGAGAGTCCCCAATGGGACAGGAGAGAGTCCCCAATGGGTAGGGAGAGAGTCCCCAATGGTCAGGGAGAGAGTATCCAATGGGTTGGGAGAGAGTCCCCAATGGGTAGGGAGAGATTCCCAAATGAGACAGGAGAGAGTCCACATTGGGTAGGGAGGGAGTCCCCAATGGTCAGGGAGAGAGTCCCCAATGAGACAGGAGAGAGTCCCCAATGGGTAGGGAGAGAGTCCCCAATGGTCAGAGAGAGAGTCTCCAATGGGTAGGGAGAGAGTCCCCAGTGGTCAGGGAGAGAGTCCCCAAAGGGTAGGGAGAGAGTCCCCAATGGTCAGGGAGAGAGTCCCCAATGGCCAATGAGAGAGTCCCCAATGGGACAGGAGAGAGTCCCCAATGGGTAGGGAGAGAGTCCCCAATGGTCAGGGAGAGAGTATCCAATGGGTTGGGAGAGAGTCCCCAATGGGTAGGGAGAGATTCCCAAATGAGACAGGAGAGAGTCCCCATTGGGTAGGGAGGGAGTCCCCAATGGTCAGGGAGAGAGTCCCCAATGAGACAGGAGAGAGTCCCCAATGGGTAGGGAGAGAGTCCCCAATGGGACAGAAGTGAGTCCCCAATGGGTAGGGAAAGAGTAGGAGGGGCATTAGGGAGCGGTACCTGTGGAGGGAGGAAAGAGTGGATTTCTCATTAGATACCTGCAAGGACAAGCTGGGGATTGCAGTGTCACCAACTCATACCATAGACCCTCCAAGCATGGGGTGCTCAACCTGCGGCCCTCCAACTGTTGTGGAACTACAAGTGCCATCATGCCTCTGCCTTTGGGAGTCATGCTTGTAACTCTAATGCTCGGTACACACAGTCGCACAAAGTTGTCGGAAAATCCGATCGTTCAGAACGCTGTGACGTACAACACGTACGTCGGGACTATAAACGGGCCAGTATCCAACAGCTTTCGTCTCGTAATTTATTCTCAGCATGCGCACTTTGTGTGTCGAAATTGTCTGCACACGATCCGCATTTAAACGATCGGATTTTGTTGTCAGAAAATTTTAGATGCAGCTCTCAAACTTTGTGTGTCGGAAATTCCGCCGGAAAAAGTCAGATGAAGCCCACAACCGATCGGAATTTCCGACAACACGATCCGATCGCACATTTTCCGTCGGAAAGTCCGACCGTGCAATGCCTCGTGGGACTTGTAGCTTCGCATAGACGCGCACTGCCGAAAAATTTGTTAGTTTTCGTTTCATTCGACTTTTGCTTTTGTTCGGTAAATTCGAAAAATTCACAATTCGAAAAATCCGAAATTCATAAATTTGAAAATAAAAAAATCCGAAAATAAGAAAGAAAATCTGAATATTACAAAAAAATAACTAACTATTAAATGATAGGTATTGGAGTTTCCTTTCAAATTTGGCTGTTAGTGAACGTAACAAATGCAAATTTAACCGAAGTCACGAATTATCCAAAATAGCGAACGCCGCAACTAAACGAATGGAACCAAATGAATAAATAATAAATAATAATAATATTAATAAAAAATATTATTATTTACTATTAATAACTTTTTACTAATATTATTATTATTTATTATTACTTAATTTGGTTCCATTTGTTTAGATGCGGCATTCGCTATTTCGGATAAATTCGTATTCGTTACATTCACTAACAGCCAAATTTGAAAGGAAATTCCAATACCTATAATTTTTTGTAATATTCAGACTTTCTTACAATAACTAACTATTAAATTATAAGTATTTAAATTTGGCTGTTAGTGAACGTAATGAATACGAATTTATCCGAATCTACGAATTATCCGAAATAATAAATGCCGCCTCTAAATGAATGGAACCAAATTAATTAATAATAAATAATAATAGTATTAATAAAAATGTTATTAATAGTAAATAATAATAATAACTTTTTATTAATATTATTTTTATTTATTATTAATTCATTTGGTTCCATTTGTTTAGATGCGGCATTCGTTATTTCGGATTATTCATAGATTCGGATAAATTCGTATTCGTTACGTTCACTAACAGCCAAATTTGAAAGGAAATTCCAATACTTATAATTTAATAGTTAGTTATTGTAAGAAAGTCTGAATATTACAAAAAATAACTAACTATTAAATTATAGGTATTGGAGTTTCCTTTCAAATTTGGCTGTTAGTGAACGTAACGAATATGAATTTATCCGAAGTTACAAATTATCCAAAATAGCGAATGCCGCATCTAAACAAATGGAACCAAATTAATAAATAATAAATAATAATAATAATATTAATAAAAAAATATTATTATTTACTATTAATAACTTTTTACTAATATTATTATTATTTATTATTAATTAATTTAGTTCCATTCGTTTAGATGCGGCATTCGCTATTCTGGATAATTCGTAGATTCGGATAAATTCGTATTCGTTACGCTCACTAACAGCCAAATTTGAAAGGAAATTCCAATACCTATAATTTAATAGTTAGTTATTTTTTGTAATATTCAGACTTTCTTACAATAACTAACTATTAAATTCTAGGTATTGGAATTTCCTTTCAAATTTGGCTGTTAGTGAACGTAACGAATACGAATTTATCCAAATCTATGAATTATCCGAAATAACGAATGGCGCATCTAAACAAATGGAACCAAATTAATTAATAATAAATAAAAATAATATTAATAAAAAGTTATTATTATTATTATTATTTACTATTAATAACATTTTTATTAATACTATTATTATTTATTATTACGTAATTTGGTTCCATTTGTTTAGAGGCGGCATTTGTTATTTCGGATAATTCGGATAAATTCATATTCGTTACGTTCACTAACAGCCAAATTTGAAAGGAAATTCCAATACTTATAATTTAATAGTTAGTTATTTTTTGTAATATTCAGACTTTCTTACAATAACTAACTATTAAATTATAGGTATTGGAATTTCCTTTCAAATTTGTCTGTTAGTGAACGTAACGAATACGAAAGTATCCAAATCTATGAATTATCCGAAATAACGAATGGCGCATCTATACAAATGGAACCAAATTAATTAATAATAAATAAAAATAATATTAATAAAAAGTTATTATTATTATTATTTACTATTAATAACATTTTTATTAATACTATTATTATTTATTATGAATTAATTTGGTTCCATTCGTTTAGAGGCGGCATTCGTTATTTCGGATAATTCATAGATTTGGATACTTTCGTATTCGTTATTTCGGATAATTCGGATAAATTCATATTCGTTACGTTCACTAACAGCCAAATTTGAAAGGAAATTCCAATACTTATAATTTAATAGTTAGTTATTGTAAGAAAGTCTGAATATTACAAAAAATAACTAACTATTAAATTATAGGTATTGGAGTTTCCTTTCAAATTTGGCTGTTAGTGAATGTAACGAATACGAATTTATCCGAAGTCACGAATTATCCAAAATAGCGAATGCCGCATCCAAACGAATGGAACCAAATAAATAAATAAATAAATAAATAATAATAATAAAAATAATAATAATAATATTAATAAAAAATATTATTATTTACTATTAATAACTTTTTACTAATATTATTATTATTTATTATTAATTAATTTAGTTCCATTCGTTTAGAGGCGGCATTCGTTATTTCGGGTAATTCGTAGATTCAGAAAAATTTGTATTCGTTACATTCATTAACAGCCAAATTTGAAAGGAAATTCCAATACCTATAATTTAATAGTTAGTTATTCTTTCGAATTTTGGGATTTTCTAACTAAAATTAACTAGCTATTAAATTACCGGTATTGGAATTTCATTTCAAATTTGGCTGTTGGTGAATGTAACGAATACGAAATTTATCCGAAGTTTCGAATTATCCGAAATAACAAATGGCGAATCTAAACAAATGGAACTTAACTAATTAATAATAAATAATAATAATAATAAAAGTTTTTATCATTATTTATTATTATTCACTAATAGTTAGTTATTTTTTGTAACATTCAGACTTTCTAACTATTAAATTATAGGTATTGGAATTTCCTTTCAAATTTGGCTGTTAGTGAACGTAACGAATACGAATTTTTCCGAATCTACGAATTATCCGAAATAACGAATGGAACCAAATTAATTAATAATAAATAATAATAGTATTAATAAAAATGTTATTAATAGTAAATAATAATAATAATAACTTTTTATTAATATTATTTTTATTTATTATTAATTAATTTGGTTCCTTTTGTTTAGATGCGGCATTCGTTATTTCGGATAATTCGTAACATCGGATAAATTCGTATTCGTTCCGTTCACTAACAGCCGAATTATTTCAGATTTTCGAATTTTCTGGTTTTCGGATTTTCGTTCTTATTATGCAGGGAAGTTCTCCTCCAGCATTCTGTGGTAGGACGATTGTTGATGAACGGCGCCCTCTTCTGCCTGAAGGAGTGTACTACCTGCACCATCGTGCCATTGCTGTAACATTATTTCTGTAATAATGTAACTTTTACAATATAAACAGCATTTCCGTGTTTCTTGACTCCTCCTAATTCTCGGGTAAACACTGATTGGGCCCCACTTACATGCAACCAGTACAAGTGACTGCATCTGTCTTTATATTGGCACCCAGTACAAGGGCCCAAATCTTTACATCTGCCTTTTGTAATCCACAGCAGGATAGATCCATCACTGTGCCCATAGAACAGCCGACGCGTTTCAGGGGTCAACTCACTCCCTTCATCAAGGTTTCAAAATAAACATTATAAGGATTATATGTACATGAAAATAATAACTAGACATGTACTGCCCGAAAAATGTGTTTGCTTTTGTCTCATTTGTTTTTTTCTTTTTTAGTTTTTTTTTTGGGTCATTCTTTAGGATCGCAATTCGTAATAATATTAGTAAAAAGTTATTAATAGTAGAGGATGAGATGGCATAGAGGATGAGGATGATGAAGAGGATGTGGATGATGTAGAGGATGAGGCTGATGTAGAGGATGAGGATGATGTAGGGGATGAGGATATAGTAGGGAATGAGGATGATGTAGAGGATGAGGATGGCGTAGAGGATAAGGATGATGTAGAGGATGAGGAGGATGAAGAGGATGACGTAGGGGATGAGGATGATGAAGGGGATAAGCATGACGTAGGAGGTAAGGAGGATGTAGAGGATGAGGATGACGTAGATGATGAAGATGATGTAGATGATGAGGATGATGTAGAGGATGATGTAGACTGTAGAGGATGATGTAGAGGATGATGTAGAGGAGGAGGATGATGTAGAGGATGATGTAGACTGTAGAGGATGAGGATGATGTAGACTGTAGAGGATGAGGATGATGTAGACTGTAGAGGATGAGGATGATGTAGGGGATGAGGATGATGTAGAGGATGAGGATGATGTAGAGGATGAGGATGATATAGAGGATGAGGATGACGTAGGAGATGAAGAAGACATAGAGGATGATGTAGAGGATGAGGATAATGTAGACTGTAGAGGATGAGGATGATGTAGAGGATGAGGATGATGTAGACTGTAGAGGATAAGGATGATGATGAGGATGATGTAGAGGATGAGGATGATGTAGAGGATGAGGATGACATAGGAGATGAAGATAACGTAGAGGATGATGTAGAGGATGAGGATGATGTAGAGGATGAGGATGACATAGGAGATGAAGATAACATAGAGGATGATGTAGAGGATGAGGATGACACTCTCCAGAAGGGTCGGATGGAGTCATTCCACCATCTCCATCCCGGAATCTCAGCAGAAGTAAAACTTTCCCTCCACATGAAAGCTGATTGGTTCTCTCGGGGAACGTTGTATCTCCTTTATTGAAAGGCTCTCAGGCGGCGCGGCGTCTCCAGAGATGATGAGGAAATTGGCGCCACTTGATTTTTAGGATTGGCGCTCCTAACAAATATGACATTTAAGAAATGACAAAATTTCTTTTAAAGACAAATATCCCGCAGAAGCGTCTCCCTCCCCCCGTGATGAACACTTCAGATACTAAGTGGCGTCGCGCTGATTGTCGAAAGAGCTGAAGAGGCGAGCGCGGCGCTCCGCTCACAATGCCGACTGATTGCGGCACAAACATCAAATTCCCCGACTTCATTAGGAGCGGCGCCCCCCGAGCCGGGGTCAACAAGTCCTGTCAGTCCGCATTGAGTCGGGGCCCGCGGGGCGGGGAGCGGGGGGGTTCATTACGGTAAGTGGTCTCCTTATTTCAAATAATCAACAACAAAAAGAGACTTTGTCAGAGTCAGAGAATGGAGCGCAACGACTTTCCTGCACGCTGGCAATTCTTCACATTCCAAATACAGAATATTAGAAGAGATCCCATCCATACTCTATATGTGTAATACAGAGAGGGGCCACAGCACACAACAAACACAACTGATCCCTTTATCAAAAAATAACACAACACCAGGCAGGAGAGATGAGGGTTCAGGTCCCACATCTCTCCATATCTACAACACGAGAGACACGAAACAGGTAAGAAGCCCCTCCATGGAGAGAACTCTTCTTATAAGAAGGCAAATTCTTACTTCTCATATATTGCAATGCTTGTTCCAGCCGGTCAACTGCGTCAAAGTGATCCCTCTCTGGTCAACTGCGTCGTAGTGATCCCTCTCTGGTCAACTGCGTCATAGTGATCCCTCTCTGGTCAACTACCTCAAAGTGATCCCTCTCTGGCCAACTACCTCAAAGTGATCCCTCTCTGCTCAACTGCGTCAAAGTGATCCCTCTCTGGTCAACTGCGTCAAAGTGATCCCTCTCTGGTCAACTGCGTCAAAGTGATCCCTCTCTGGTCAACTACCTCAAAGTGATCCCTCTCTGGTCAACTACCTCAAAGTGATCCCTCTCTGCTCAACTGCGTAAAAGTGATCCCTCTCTGGTCAACTGCCTCAATGTGATCCCTCTCTGGTCAACTGCCTCAAAGTGATTCTTCTCTGGTCAACTGCATCAATGTGATTCCTCTCTGGTCAACTGCCTCAAAGTGATCCCTCTCTGGTCAACTACCTCAATGTGATCCCTCTCTGGTCAACTGCATCAAAGTGATTCCTCTCTGGTCAACTGCAACAAATCGACCCCGCTCTGGTCAACTGCCTCAAAGTGATCCCTCTCTGGTCAACTGCATCAAAGTGATCCCTCTCTGGTCAACTGCATCAAAGTGATCCCTCTCTGGTCAACTGCCTCAAAGTGATCCCTCTCTGGTCAACTGCCTCAAAGTGATCCCTCTCTGGTCAACTACCTCAAAGTGATCCCTCTCTGGTCAACTGCCTAAAAGTGATCCCTTTCTGGTCAACTGCCTAAAAGTGATCCCTCTCTGGTCAACTGCCTCAAAGTGATCCCTCTCTGGTCAACTACCTCAAAGTGATCCCTCTCTGGTCAACTGCCTAAAAGTGATCCCTCTCTGGTCAACTGCCTAAAAGTGATCCCTCTCTGGTCAACTGCATCAAAGTGATCCCTGTCTGGTCAACTGCATCAAAGTGATCCCTGTCTGGTCAACTGCCTCAAAGTGATCCCTCTCTGGTCAACTACCTCAAAGTGATCCCTCTCTGGTCAACTACCTCAAAGTGATCCCTCTCTGCTCAACTGCGTCAAAGTGATCCCTCTCTGGTCAACTGCGTCAAAGTGATCCCTCTCTGGTCAACTACCTCAAAGTGATCCCTCTCTGGTCAACTGCCTCAATGTGATCCCTCTCTGGTCAACTGCCTCAAAGTGATTCTTCTCTGGTCAACTGCATCAATGTGATTCCTCTCTGGTCAACTGCCTCAAAGTGATCCCTCTCTGGTCAACTACCTCAATGTGATCCCTCTCTGGTCAACTGCATCAAAGTGATTCCTCTCTGGTCAACTGCAACAAATCGATCCCTCTCTGGTCAACTGCCTCAAAGTGATCCCTCTCTGGTCAACTGCATCAAAGTGATCCCTCTCTGGTCAACTGCATCAAAATGATCCCTCTCTGGTCAACTGCCTCAAAGTGATCCCTCTCTGGTCAACTGCCTCAAAGTGATCCCTCTCTGGTCAACTACCTCAAAGTGATCCCTCTCTGGTCAACTGCCTAAAAGTGATCCCTCTCTGGTCAACTGCCTAAAAGTGATCCCTCTCTGGTCAACTGCCTCAAAGTGATCCCTCTCTGGTCAACTACCTCAAAGTGATCCCTCTCTGGTCAACTGCCTAAAAGTGATCCCTCTCTGGTCAACTGCCTAAAAGTGATCCCTCTCTGGTCAACTGCATCAAAGTGATCCCTGTCTGGTCAACTGCATCAAAGTGATCCCTGTCTGGTCAACTGCCTCAAAGTGATCCCTCTCTGGTCAACTACCTCAAAGTGATCCCTCTCTGGTCAACTGCCTAAAAGTGATCCCTCTCTGGTCAACTGCCTAAAAGTGATCCCTCTCTGGTCAACTGCATCAAAGTGATCCCTGTCTGGTCAACTGCCTCAAAGTGATCCCTCTCTCTGATGTATTAATGCCTACTCATGTTTTTTGATGGATGTCATGCTTTTTCCTTTTCATATTTGAATCATACTCTCTGTTATGTATGCTTCATCAAAAATTAATAAAAACACATTTGTAAAAAAAAAAAAGAAAAAACTGATCCCTCTCTAACCAAGTACGTCAAAATGATTCCTTTCTGGTCAACTTTGTCAAAGTGATCCCTTTCTGACCAACTAGGGTTGATTTAACTGGAGAGCATAAAATCTGGTGCAGATGTGCATGGAAAAAGCGATCTTCTCTGGCCATCTGCATCAAAGTGATCCCTGCCTGCCAAAGACGTTAAAGCGATCCTCCTCTGTCCAACTGTGTCAAAGTGATCCCTCTCTGTCCAACTGTGTCAAAGTGATCCCTCTCTGTTCAACTGTGTCAAGGTGATCCCTCTCTGTCCAACTGTGTCAAAGTGATCCCTCTCTGTTCAACTGTGTCAAGGTGATCCCTCTCTGTTCAACTGTGTCAAGGTGATCCCTCTCTGTCCAACTGCACCAAAGTGATCCCTTTCTGGCCAACTATGTCAAGGTGATCCCTCTCTGGTGAACTGTGTCAATGTGATCCCTTCCTGGTTAACTGTGTCAAGGTGATCCTCTCTGGTGAACGGTGTCAAAGTGATCCTCTCTGATGAATTGTGTCAACTTGATCCCTGTCTGTCCAACTACACCAAAGTGATCCCTTTCTGGCCAACTGTGTCAAGGTGATCCCTCTCTGGTGAACCGTGTCAAGGTGATCCCTCTCTGGTGAACTGTGTCAATGTGATCCTCTCTGGTTTCTGTGATCCTCTCTAGTGAACTGTGTCAATGTGATCCCTGTCTGTCCAACTGCATCAAAGTGATCCCTTTCTGGCCAACTATGTCAAGTTGATCCCTCTCTGGTGAACTGTGTCAATGTGATCCCTTCCCGGTGAACTGTGTCAAAGTGATCCTCTCTGATGAATTGTGTCAACTTGATCCCTGTCTGTCCAATTGCACCAAAGTGATCCCTTTCTGGCAAACTGTGTCAAGGTGATCCCTCTCTGGTGAACTGTGTCAATGAGATCCCTGTCTGTCCAACTGCATCAAGGTGATCCCTCTCTGGCCAAATGTGTCAAAGTGATTCCTCTCTGATGAACTGTGTCAATGTGATCCCTGTCTGTCCAACTGCCACCCCCCTCCCCTTAAAATATTGAGTAGTAGCTAGGGTTGCCCCCTTTTCTTCAAGCCAAACCCAAACACTGTAGCGGCCTGGGACACCTTTGGGTGCCCCAAGGAGAGTAGTAATGCTGTGTGCATAGCATGCCACAGGGAACAGTGGGTGTGGCCAAATTGCCCTTGCTGACATCATCACCCTGCCCCCCCCCCCAGTGATGCCAAACCTGCCCTCTGATAGTCGCCCATAGCTCCAGGATGGCAACAGATTTGTGTGTGACTATTGTGGTTACTTGGGGAGCCACAGCCCAGTCTGAATAATGTGTCTTGGTTTCAGTCCACCTCAAACCCAAACACATGATTCAAAACCCAGACTGTCCGGGTGGCAACCCTAGCACCAGCTGCCACTGGACTAAAAGCTTGTCCACACCGGATAAAGGGCAAAAATCATGCAAAATTGTGGATCTTTCTGCGCCACACAGCAACTTTGAACAAAAATGAGCTGCATGGTGGAGTTGCCAGAAAGAAGCCTTTACTGCACCAATGCCACAAAAAGCCCGGTTACAATATGGCCGACAACACCTTGGCACGCCTCACAGCTTCTGGCACACTGTAATCTGGAGAAACAAGACGAAATTAGAGCTTTATGGTCACAACAATAAGCGACGTGTTTAGAGAGGAAGAATACATCCCCACTGTGAAGCATGGCGGTGGCTCACTGATGTTTTGGGGAGGGGGTGAGCTCTAAAGGCATGGGGGGGGAATCTTGTGAGTATTTATGGCAAGATTAATGCAGCATGTTATCAGAAGATACTGGCAGACAATTTTCATTCTTCTTCTGCAAGAATTCTGCTCGCGGGACGCTCTTGGACTTTCCAGCACGACAATGCAGAAATAGGTGAAGGTTCTGGAGAGTCCATCCCATCCCCCTGACCTTACTATCAGGGGAGATCTCAAACTTGCGGTTCATGCAAGACCACCAAAAGACTTTGCATGACCTGGAGGCATTTTGCAGAGACGAATGGGGAGCTCTACCACCTGGAAGGTGGTAGCCCTTCCTTCTCTGAGCTGGCCGCTCAGTTGTCGGCTAATTGCCAGCTCCTATCTCTCTCCACAGTTACTCAGCTGTTGATGATCCTGCTCGTCAGTCCTGCCTACTTAAACCGTCCAGTCCAGAGGATCTCTGCCTTCACCTTGGTCAACATCACAGAGATTATCTCCTGCTATCCTGTTCAAGTCTTGCTTTGCTGACATGCTTTCTGGCTCCAGATCCTGCTTGCTGTTCCACTACATTGATCCCTGACTTCTGGCTTGGCTGACTATCCGTTCCGGTTACTGAACTCTGGCTATGTTTTGACCACGTTTGTTCTTTTTTAATGTTATTATTAAACAAGTGTGATCTAACTGTACTTCCGTCCCGGCCTGATTTCACGGTTTCTGACAAGGGCTCACTCATAGACAACCGTTATGCCCCATACACACGATCGGAAATTCCGCCAGCAAAAGTCAGATGAGAGCTTTTGGTTGGAAAATGCGATCAATGCTCCATCTGACTTTTGCTGGCCGAATTTCGGCCAGCAAAAGACTGAGAAGCAGGTTCTCAATTTTTCGGTCGGAAAAAGTTTCCCATCGGAAATTCCGATCGTCTGTACAAATTTCCGACACGCAAAATTCCTACGCATGCTCGGAAACAATTTGACGCGCGCTCGGAAGCATTGGAACTTAATTTTCTCAGCTCATGGTAGCGTTGTACGTCACCGCATTCTTGACGGTCAAAAGTTCAGTGAACTTTTGTGTGACCGTGTGTATGGAAGCCAAGCTTGAGCGGAATTCCGTCGAAAAAACGATCCAAGTTTTTTCCGATGGAAAAATTCCACTCGTGTGTAGGGGGCATTACAGTTGCTAAAGGGGGCAATACACAGGATTAAGAACTAAGGGGGGGGGGTGAAGACCTTTGAATGGGGGGGGGAGGGGGAGGCATGCCATTGGTTTACTTGTTACCATGTTTTGTTTTATGATTGGTCCATTCGCCTCCAGGTACAGAATAGGAATCCCATAAGAAATACAAGAAATGGGTTTTTCCGGCTCCGTCATGTTTTCTTCTGTTCCAACATATTTTTATTAACCACTTAAGGACCGCCTCACGCCGATATACGTCGGCAGAATGGCATGGCTGAGCGCAATCACGTACCGGTACGTGATTCTTTAAGTACTCAGCCGTGGGTCGGGAGCGTGCCGCCGGCAGCGCGCTCCCGACCCGGTCCTGTCCTCCATGACTGCGGGACCAGCGGACCCGATCGCCGCTGGTGTCCCACGATCGGGTCACAGAGCTGAAGAACGAGGAGAGGTCGGTGTAAACAAACCTCTCCCCGTGCTTCCCTGTGTGGTTGTCACCGATTATCTGTTCCCTTTTAGGCTGGGTTCACACTGCTGCGGGGGGAGATCCGGATGTGATTCGCACCGCAAATCACATCCGATCTCCGTAGCGATGCGAGTTCAGCCATACAGATAGTATGGCTGAATTCGCATCGCTCCCGCAGCAAACTCGCACGGGACCCTTTTTTTGGTCCGCAACAGAATCGGATCGCATGGGGGTTCACACCATGCGATCCGATTCCTGTGCGAGTCGGCAGATCGCACTGCGATATGCGGACGGATCTGGGGGTGTCATTAACATATCATTGACACTCCCAGCCGTTCGCATAGGGCAGTGTGAACTGCCGGCGGGAGTAATGCGATGCGGGAAAACGCCGCGGATTCGCGGTGTTCCCGCATCGCAGCGGTGTTCCCGCATCGCAGCGGTGTTCCCGCATCGCAGCGGTGTGAACCCGGCCTTATAGGGAAGGACGATCAGTGATGTCACATGCCAGGCCACGCCCCGACAATAAAAAAAAAAAACACATAACGTCATACATAAAACTACACTGCCCCCTAGTGGTTAACTCCTTCACTGCCAGTGTCATTTACACAGGAATCAGTGCATTTAACCACTTGCCGCCCGCCCTATAGCAAATAGACGGCGGCAAAGTGGTTTCATAATCCTGACCGGACGTCATATGACGTGATCAGGATTATGAGCCGCTGCGCGCCCCCGGGGGCACGCATCGCGGCGATCGTTGTTGCGGGGTGTCAGTCTGACACCCGGCAACTACGATCTCGGTAAAGAGTCTCCGACGGAGACTCTTTACCACGTGATCAGCCGTGTCCAATCACGGCTGATCACAGTGTAAATAGGAAAAGCCGGTGATCGGCTTTTCCTCACTCGCGTCTGTCAGATGCGAGTAGAGGAGAGCCGATCGGCTGCTCCTCTGACAGGGGGGGTCTGTGCTGATCGATTATCAGCACAGCCCCCCCGAGGATGCCCACACTGGACCACCAGGGACGCCACCACACCACCAGGGATGCCAAGGACAAGGTATGCCACCCTAGACCACCAGGGATTCCAGTCAGTGCCACAATGGATGCCAATCAGTGCCCATAATGGATGCCAATCAGTGCCCACAATGGGCATCACTGATTGGCATGCATTATTGATTGGCACTGATTGGCATCCATTAGTACAATATATTATAATACAATGCCGCCTTTCAGTTCCCATCTGTGCCGCCTATCAGTGCCTACCCATGCCCACCTAGGCCGCCTACCCATGCTCACCTGTGCCGCCTACCCATGCCCACCTGTGCCACCTACCCATGCCCACCTGTGCCGCCTACCCATGCCCACCTGTGCCACCTATCCATGCCCATCCGTGACAATTTGTGCCACCTAACAGTGCCCATCCGTGTTGCCCATCAGTGCCACCCATCAGTGCCGCCTATCAGTGCCACATATCGGTGTCCATCAATGCCACCTCATCAGTGCCACTTCATTGGTGCCACCTCATCGGTGCTCATCAGTGCCGCCTTATCATTGCCCATCAGTGCAACCCCATCAGTGCCCATCAGTGAAGGAGAAAACTTACTTATTTGCAAAGTTTTGAAACTGAAACAAAAAAAAAACATTTTTTTTTCTAAATTTTCGGTATTTTTTTATTTGTTTAGCAAAAAATAAAAACCGCAGAGGTGATCAAATACCACCAAAAGAAAGCTCTATTTGTGGGAAAAAAATGATAAAAATTTCATTTGGGTACAGTGTAGCATGACCGCGTAATTGTCATTCAAAGTGCGACAGCGCTGAAAGCTCAAAATTGGTCTGGGCAGGAAGGTGTTTAAGTGCCTGGTATTGAAGTGGTTAAATAGCACTGATTGCTGTATAAATGACAATGGTCCCAAAAATGTGTAAAAAATGTCCGACGTGTCCGCCATAATGTCGCAGTCACAATAAAAATCGCTGATCGCCGCCATTACTAGTAAAATAAAAAAATATTAATAAAAATGCTATAAAACTATCCCCTATTTTGTAAACGCTATAACTTTTGCGCAAACCAATAAATAATCGCTAATTGCAATTTTTTTTTTACCAAAAATATGTAGAAGAATACGTATCGGCCTAAACTGAGGAAAAAAAATTGTTTTTTTATATATTTTTTTGGGGGATATTTATTATAGCAAAAAGTAAAAAATATTGATTTTTTTTATTAAATTGTCACTCTATTTTTGTTTATAGAGCAAAAAATAAAAACCGCAGAGGTGATCAAATACCGCCAAAAGAAAGCTCTATTTGTGGGGAAAAAAAAGGACACCAATTTTGTTTTGGGAGCCACGTCGCACGACCGCGCAATTGTCAGTTAAAGCGACGCAGTGCCGAATCACAAAAAGGGGGGCCTGGTCCTGTGGCTGCAATTTGGTTCGGGGGCTTAAGTTGTTAATTTTCTTAAACTTTAAACAAACAACAAAACTCATTTACATACACAAAATACAGTCAGAATACATATTTGACATTCATTGAAGTTATAACTGCTAAATATATTTATTTAGAAAAGAAAACCCCCTTCTCTATATATTCTGAGCAACAAGACCACAGAGAGGAAAAAAAAGGGGGGGGGGGAGAAAAATAAATACAATTAAATAAAAAAAAAAATTATTAAACAACAAGACCACAGAGAGGAAAAAAAGAAAAAAGAAAAGGGGGAGGGAGAAAAAAATAAATAAAATTAAATTAAGAAAATAAAATAAACAAGACCCCCGAGAGGAAAAACAAAATAAAAGGGGGGGGGGGGAGGGAAAAAAAATTTATAATAAAAAAATAAAAATAAACAACAAGACCACAGAGAGGAAAAACAAAAAGAAAAGGGGGGGGGGAGAAAAAAAATAAAAAATTAAATTAAATAAATAAAAAAAATAGGAAAAAGGAAAGAATAATATTTTCTCACATTAACAAGATCATAGAATCTTTCTTCAACCTTTAAAGTTGTTTTCTTTACAAATTTCCATCTTGTAAATGACCGATTCTCCAAGTATTGGGGGAGGGGAAAAACTTTGTAGCACAACTGTATATACATTGTATCTCTCTATACACTTTGTTACATTATAACTGACCTTTATCTATAGCACGGCATTATATAACACCCTATAATATCAATATTATCCTCAAGAGGAAATGTATTATTCTGCCATTCCTGGAAATTTTAATCAATTAAAAAAAAAAAAAAGAAAAAGAAAACATTATTACCATTTGTAACAATATTACTCTATATGCAAATTGCTTTTATGATCATGTAAATTTTATGAAGACATAAATGTTAGTAAATAAAGAGATGTTTGTGGGGGGAATGTTTTTATTATTATTATTTTTTTTTTTTCCCTTTAATTATTTTGAAATGAATTCATTCTTAATGAGGTGTAATGAAGCGCAGCCCTGTATATCTGTAATACTTCATTATTATTATTTTTACTCTCCGTTTTACACGCAAATAGCTTTTCTGATGGTGAAGATGAAGGCGGAAAGGTTAGTAACTAAAATGATGTCGGTAAAATATTATTTTAGACGTAATTATTATTTTTTTTTATTAACATTCATTAGAACGTTGGAGCTCCTGGGAAAGACGACAGCAGGTTGTTGTTTTGTTTTCTCTCTCTACATTTCTTGGGCTGAAATATGTAACTTTTGTTCGTTTTATTGCTGTGAAATTAGCGAGGCGATTAGCGCTTTTACAAAGTATCATTGATTATTCAAACCGGGGACACCGCTCGCTTTTGGAAGCAGCAAAACAGGGTTGAAGCGCAAATGTGTAATCTGATTGGAGGACGAGTGCCAAAAATGATTGGAGCTCGTTATCGCTGTAAGTCTCTCCTTAGCTTTTGGCCAAGAGAGATATATTGATGACTAGAGGTGAATGTTCTGCCCAACTCTACTGCTGAGTGACATTGGCGGTGGTGGTGGTGGTTGGTGGTGGTTGGTGGTGGTGGTGGGACTGTGCAGCTGCCGTCAGGTGGGGTCTACCTACAACTGACCCCAGAGACAAGGGGGCACATTGGCTGGCCCAAGGGTCCTGTAGGTATTGGGGAGACTTGGGTAAATAGTTAGTTCCCCCCACCCTGCTGAACTGATGAAGGAAACCATTGAACTTGGCAACAGACTGGCCATTCAGGAGTCAGATCATCTGATTGGTGCTCGCTTAAGGGGCTCAGCGTTGCAGCAATGAACTACTACGCCTAAGCCAAGCCCCTCCCACCCCGCTACATGTCTGCTATTCTCCATTGTGCCCCCATGTTCATCTTTCCCTGTACCATTCTGTGTCCAGTGTTCCCAGTACCATTGTATCTTCTGTGTCCAGTGTTCCCAGTACCATTCTGTGTCCAGTGTTCCCAATACCCTTCTGTGTCCAGTGTTCCCAGTACCATTCTGTGTCCAGTGTTCCCAGTACCATTCTGTGTCCAGTGTTCCCAGTACCATTGTGTCTTCTGTGCCCAGTGTTCCCAATACCCTTCTGTGTCCAGTATTCCCGGTACCCTTCTGTATCCAGTGTTCCCGGTACCCTTCTGTATCCAGTGTTCCCAGTACCCTTCTGTGTCCAGTGTTCCCGGTACCCTTCTGTATCCAGTGTTCCCAGTACCCTTCTGTGTCCAGTGTTCCCGGTACCCTTCTGTATCCAGTGTTCCCAGTACCCTTCTGTGTCCAGTGTTCCCGGTACCCTTCTGTATCCAGTGTTCCCAGTACCCTTCTGTGTCCAGTGTTCCCGGTACCCTTCTGTATCCAGTGTTCCCAGTACCCTTCTGTGTCCAGTGTTCCCGGTACCATTCTGTGTCCAGTGTTCCCAGTACCCTTCTGTATCCAGTGTTCCCGGTACCCTTCTGTATCCAGTGTTCCCAGTACCCTTCTGTGTCCAGTGTTCCCGTTACCCTTCTGTATCCAGTGTTCCCGGTACCCTTCTGTGTCCAGTGTTCCCAGTACCCTTCTGTATCCAGTGTTCCCGGTACCATTCTGTGTCCAGTGTTCCCGGTACCCTTCTGTATCCAGTGTTCCCGGTACCCTTCTGTGTCCAGTGTTCCCAGTACCCTTCTGTGTCCAGTGTTCCCAGTACCCTTCTGTGTCCAGTGTTCCCAGTACCCTTCTGTATCCAGTGTTCCCAGTACCATTCTGTGTCCAGTGTTCCCAGTACCCTTCTGTGTCCAGTGTTCCCGGTACCCTTCTGTGTCCAGTGTTCCCGGTACCCTTCTGTATCCAGTGTTCTCGGTACCATTCTGTATCCAGTGTTCCCAGTACCCTTCTGTGTCCAGTGTTCCCAGTACCCTTCTGTGTCCAGTGTTCCCAGTACCCTTCTGTATCCAGTGTTCCCAGTACCCTTCTGTGTCCAGTGCTCCCAGTACCCTTCTGTGTCCAGTGTTCCCGGTACCCTTCTGTATCCAATGTTCCCAGTACCCTTCTGTGTCCAGTGTCCCCAGTACCCTTCTGTGTCCAGTGTTCCCGGTACCCTTCTGTGTCCAGTGTTCCCGGTACCCTTCTGTATCCAGTGTTCCCGGGACCATTCTGTATCCAGTGTTCCCAGTACCATTCTGTGTCCAGTGTTCCCAGTACCCTTCTGTGTCCAGTGTTCCCGGTACCCTTCTGTATCCAGTGTTCCCAGTACCCTTCTGTGTCCAGTGTCCCCAGTACCCTTCTGTGTCCAGTGTTCTCAGTACCCTTCTGTATCCAGTGTTCCCAGTACCCTTCTGGGTCCAGTGTTCCCGGTACCCTTCTGTATCCAGTGTTCCCAGTACCATTCTGTGTCCAGTGTTCCCAGTACCCTTCTGTGTCCAGTGTTCCCGGTACCCTTCTGTATCCAGTGTTCCCAGTACCCTTCTGTGTCCAGTGTCCCCAGTACCCTTCTGTGTCCAGTGTTCTCAGTACCCTTCTGTATCCAGTGTTCCCAGTACCCTTCTGTATCCAGTGTTCCCAGTACCCTTCTGTGTCCAGTGTTCTCAGTACCCTTCTGTGTCCAGTGTTCCCAGTACCCTTCTGTGTCCAGTGTTCCCGGTACCCTTCTGTATCCAGTGTTCCCAGTACCATTCTGTGTCCAGTGTTCTCAGTACCCTTCTGTGTCCAGTGTTCCCAGTACCCTTCTGTGTCCAGTGTTCCCGGTACCCTTCTGTATCCAGTGTTCCCAGTACCCTTCTGTGTCCAGTGTCCCCAGTACCCTTCTGTGTCCAGTGTTCTCAGTACCCTTCTGTATCCAGTGTTCCCAGTACCCTTCTGTGTCCAGTGTTCCCGGTACCCTTCTGTATCCAGTGTTCCCAGTACCATTCTGTGTCCAGTGTTCCCAGTACCCTTCTGTGTCCAGTGTTCCCGGTACCCTTCTGTATCCAGTGTTCCCAGTACCCTTCTGTGTCCAGTGTCCCCAGTACCCTTCTGTGTCCAGTGTTCTCAGTACCCTTCTGTATCCAGTGTTCCCAGTACCCTTCTGTGTCCAGTGTTCCCGGTACCCTTCTGTATCCAGTGTTCCCAGTACCCTTCTGTGTCCAGTGTCCCCAGTACCCTTCTGTGTCCAGTGTTCTCAGTACCCTTCTGTATCCAGTGTTCCCAGTACCCTTCTGTATCCAGTGTTCCCAGTACCCTTCTGTGTCCAGTGTTCTCAGTACCCTTCTGTGTCCAGTGTTCCCAGTACCCTTCTGTGTCCAGTGTTCCCGGTACCCTTCTGTATCCAGTGTTCCCAGTACCATTCTGTGTCCAGTGTTCCCAGTACCCTTCTGTGTCCAGTGTTCCCGGTACCCTTCTGTATCCAGTGTTCCCAGTACCCTTCTGTGTCCAGTGTCCCCAGTACCCTTCTGTGTCCAGTGTTCTCAGTACCCTTCTGTATCCAGTGTTCCCAGTACCCTTCTGTATCCAGTGTTCCCAGTACCATTCTGTGTCCAGTGTCCCCAGTACCCTTCTGTGTCCAGTGTTCTCAGTACCCTTCTGTATCCAGTGTTCCCAGTACCCTTCTGTATCCAGTGTTCCCAGTACCATTCTGTGTCCAGTGTCCCCAGTACCCTTCTGTGTCCAGTGTCCCCAGTACCCTTCTGTGTCCAGTGTCCCGTGTTCCTAGTACCCTTCTGTGTCCAGTGTTCCCAGTACCCTTCTGTGTCCAGTGTTCCCAGTACCCTTCTGTGTCCAGTGTTCCCAGTACCATTCTGTGTCCAGTGTTCCCAGTACCATTGTATCTTCTGTGTCCAGTGTTCCCAGTACCATTCTGTGTCCAGTGTTCCCAATACCCTTCTGTGTCCAGTATTCCCAGTACCATTCTGTGTCCAGTGTTCCCAGTACCATTCTGTGTCCAGTGTTCCCAGTACCATTGTATCTTCTGTGTCCAGTGTTCCCAATACCATTCTGTGTCTAGTGTTCCCAGTACCATTGTGTCTTCTGTGCCCAGTGTTCCCAATACCCTTCTGTGTCCAGTATTCCCGGTACCCTTCTGTATCCAGTGTTCCCAATACCCTTTTGTGTCCAGTATTCCCGGTACCCTTCTGTATCCAGTGTTCCCGGTACCCATCTGTATCCTGTGTTCCCAGTACCCTTCTGTGTCCAGTGTTCCCGGTACCCTTCTGTATCCAGTGTTCCCGGTACCCTTCTGTGTCCAGTGTTCCCGGTACCCTTCTGTATCCAGTGTTCCCAGTACCATTCTGTGTCCAGTGTTCCCGGTACCATTCTGTGTCCAGTGTTCCCGGTACCCTTCTGTGTCCAGTGTTCCCAGTACCCTTCTGTGTCCAGTGTTCCCGGTACCCTTCTGTATCCAGTGTTCCCAGTACCCTTCTGTGTCCAGTGTCCCCAGTACCCTTCTGTGTCCAGTGTTCTCAGTACCCTTCTGTATCCAGTGTTCCCAGTACCCTTCTGTGTCCAGTGTTCCCGGTACCCTTCTGTATCCAGTGTTCCCAGTACCATTCTGTGTCCAGTGTTCCCAGTACCCTTCTGTGTCCAGTGTTCCCGGTACCCTTCTGTATCCAGTGTTCCCAGTACCCTTCTGTGTCCAGTGTCCCCAGTACCCTTCTGTGTCCAGTGTTCTCAGTACCCTTCTGTATCCAGTGTTCCCAGTACCCTTCTGTATCCAGTGTTCCCAGTACCCTTCTGTGTCCAGTGTTCTCAGTACCCTTCTGTGTCCAGTGTTCCCAGTACCCTTCTGTGTCCAGTGTTCCCGGTACCCTTCTGTATCCAGTGTTCCCAGTACCATTCTGTGTCCAGTGTTCCCAGTACCCTTCTGTGTCCAGTGTTCCCGGTACCCTTCTGTATCCAGTGTTCCCAGTACCCTTCTGTGTCCAGTGTCCCCAGTACCCTTCTGTGTCCAGTGTTCTCAGTACCCTTCTGTATCCAGTGTTCCCAGTACCCTTCTGTATCCAGTGTTCCCAGTACCATTCTGTGTCCAGTGTCCCCAGTACCCTTCTGTGTCCAGTGTTCTCAGTACCCTTCTGTATCCAGTGTTCCCAGTACCCTTCTGTATCCAGTGTTCCCAGTACCATTCTGTGTCCAGTGTCCCCAGTACCCTTCTGTGTCCAGTGTCCCCAGTACCCTTCTGTGTCCAGTGTCCCGTGTTCCTAGTACCCTTCTGTGTCCAGTGTTCCCAGTACCCTTCTGTGTCCAGTGTTCCCAGTACCCTTCTGTGTCCAGTGTTCCCAGTACCATTCTGTGTCCAGTGTTCCCAGTACCATTGTATCTTCTGTGTCCAGTGTTCCCAGTACCATTCTGTGTCCAGTGTTCCCAATACCCTTCTGTGTCCAGTATTCCCAGTACCATTCTGTGTCCAGTGTTCCCAGTACCATTCTGTGTCCAGTGTTCCCAGTACCATTGTATCTTCTGTGTCCAGTGTTCCCAATACCATTCTGTGTCTAGTGTTCCCAGTACCATTGTGTCTTCTGTGCCCAGTGTTCCCAATACCCTTCTGTGTCCAGTATTCCCGGTACCCTTCTGTATCCAGTGTTCCCAATACCCTTTTGTGTCCAGTATTCCCGGTACCCTTCTGTATCCAGTGTTCCCGGTACCCATCTGTATCCTGTGTTCCCAGTACCCTTCTGTGTCCAGTGTTCCCAGTACCCTTCTGTATCCAGTGTTCCCAGTATCCTTCTGTGTCCAGTGTTCCCAGTACCCTTCTGTGTCCAGTGTTCCCAGTACCCTTCTGTGTCCAGTGTTCCCAGTACCATTCTGTGTCCAGTGTTCCTGGTACCCTTCTGTATCCAGTGTTCCCGGTACCATTCTGTGTCCAGTGTTCCCAGTACCCTTCTGTATCCAGTGTTCCCGGTACCATTCTGTGTCCAGTGTTCCCGGTACCCTTCTGTATCCAGTGTTCCCGGTACCCTTCTGTATCCAGTGTTCCCAGTACCCTTCTGTGTCCAGTGTTCCCGGTACCCTTCTGTGTCCAGTGTTCCCGGTACCCTTCTGTGTCCAGTGTTCCCAGTACCCTTCTGTGTCCAGTGTTCCCGGTACCCTTCTGTGTCCAGTGTTCCCAGTACCATTCTGTGTCCAGTGTTCCCAGTACCCTTCTGTGTCCAGTGTTCCCAGTACCCTTCTGTGTCCAGTGTTCCCGGTACCCTTCTGTGTCCAGTGTTCCCAGTACCATTCTGTGTCCAGTGTTCCCACTGTCACACCAATATTGGGGCACTATTCCTCCCACTGACACCAATGATGGGGCACTATTCCTCCCACTGACACCAATAATGGGGCACTATTCCTCCCACTGATACCAATGATGGGGCACTATTCCTCCCACTGATACCAATGATGGGGCACTATTCCTCCCACTGATACCAATGATGGGACACTATTCCTCCCACTGATACCAATGATGGGCCACTATTCCCCCCACTGATACTGATGATGGGGCACTATTCCTCCCACTGACATCAGGACATTTTCTACCCCCACTGAAAACAGTAAACTGATCTTTTGTTTAGCAAGTTTGGATTTTCCTGTCCTAGACTATCCTCCTCTTGGTGAATACAGATCCCGGGGGCCCAAGAAAAACCTTAGGAGGGGGAAAAGGCAGATTGTAATGTATGTGGTGACCCCTCGAGGGCTCAGTGTATGAACACCCCACACTGAGGATATACAGCGCCATGCTCAGGTCAGAGCAGGGAGTGCGGCCTACCGCGCAATGCATACCGAGCCAGCTGTCAGGATATTCACACAGCCTCTGGATGTTTGCTGTCACCAAAAAAAAAACAGAAAACAAAGGGAGAAATTTCCTGAGACAGAAGTCTGAGAAGAGCCGTACAGATGTTTCCGCACATCACCCGACAATCAGCCCCCCCCCCCTCCCATCCCCCCTTCGGGCCGGAGCAGAAATTGATTTAGAAAAGGCTTTAGGATATGAGGGGATTGCGGTAATTGAATCAACATTGGCGGACACTCCCGGCGCTCACTCCTTCGTTTCTCCGCTGACAGCTCTCCGCGTTTTGTTCTTCAAACCCCCCGAAAAACAACAAGTGAGAAACCCGACCAACGTCTTCCTGGGGGGAGGATTGGGGGCGTCTGTTCAGTTCCTGGCGGAGCTCTGACCCCCGGGGGGAGAGGCTCATAAAACCCCCCTAGGGGTTATTTGTATTGGGGGGGGGGCACCATACCCGGGTATTATAAACCCCCCCCCATAAGAGGCGTACATACAGTGCCTTGAAAAAGTATTCATACCCCCTGACATTCCCCACATATTGTTACAACCAAAAACATAAATGTATTTTATTGGGATTTTATGTGATGGACCAACACAAAGTGTCACATAATTGTGAAGTGGAAGGAAAATGATAAATGATACAAATATATAAGTGAAAAGTGTGGGGGAGGGGCATTTGTATGGCGCCCCCCGGAGTCAATACTTTGCAGAACCCCCTTTCTCTACAAGTCTATTTGGGGGTGTCTCTACCAGCTTTGCCCATCTAGAGAGGACATTTCTGCCCATTCTTCTTCTTTGTAAAATATCTCAAGCTCTGTCAGATTGGATGGAGAGCGTCTGTGATCAGCAATTTTCAAGTCTTGCCACAGATTCTCAATGGGATTTAGGTCTGGACTGTGACTGGGCCATTCGAAAACACGTGGATATGCTTTGATGTAAACCATTCCATTGTAGCTCTGGCTGGATGTTTCGGGTCGTTGTCCTGCTGGAAGGGGAACCTCCGCCCCGGTCTCAAGTCTTCTGCCGACTCTAACAGGTTTTCTTCTAAGATTGTCCTGTATTTGTCTCCATCCATCTTCCCATCAGCTCTGACCAGCTTCCCTGTCCCTGCTGAAGAAAACCATCCCCACCACATGATGCTGCCACCACCATGTCTCACGGTGGGGATGGTGTGTTCGGGGGATGGGCGGTGTTAGTTTTCCCCACACATAGCGTTTTTCTTTTAGGCCATAAAGTAGAATTTTGGTCTCCTCTGACCAGATCACCTTCTTCCACATGTTTGCTGCCCCCTCCCCCACATGGCTTCTCACAAACTACAAACAGGACTTCTTATGACTTTCTTTCTCCAATGTCTTTCTTCTTGTCACTCTTCCATAAAGGGCAGATTTGTGGAGAGACGACTAATAGTTGTCCTGTGGACAGATTCTCCCCCCTGAGCTGTGGATCTCTGTAGCTCCTCCAGAGTCACCATGAACCTCTTGGCTCTTCTCTGATGAATGCTCTCCTTGCCCGGCCCGGTCAGTTTAGGTGGACGGCCATGTCTTGGTAGGTTTGCGGTTGTGCCCATACTCTTTCCATTTTCCGATGATGGATTGAACAGAGCTCCGTGAGATGGTCAAAGCTTGGGAGATTTTATTTATAACCCAACTCTGCTTTATACTTCTCCACAACTTCATCCCTGACCTGTCTGGTGTGTTCCTTGGCCTTCATGATGCTGTTTGTTCACTAAGGTTCTCTAACAAACCTCTGAGGGCTTCACAGAACAGCTGTATTTATACTGGGATTAAATGACACACAGGTGGACTCTATTTACTAATTAGGAGACTTCTAAAGGCAATTGGTTCTTCTAGATTGCAGTTAGGGGTATCAGACTAAAGGGGGCTCCATACAAATGCCCCTCCCCCACACTTTTCACATATTTATTTGTATCATTTATCATTTTCCTTCCACAATTATGTGACACTTTGTGTTGGCCCATCACATAAAATCCCAATAAAATACATTTATGTTTTTGGTTGTAACCTGACAAGATGTGGGGAATTTCCGGGGGGTATGAATACTTTTTCCAGGCTCTGTAGGCCTAGGACGGTCAGCTGTTCTCTGGATTCTGCACATTCTCTGGGATAAGCATGTGGCCAGTGAAGTCCTCCTTCCCAGTCACTGATATAGAAAGTATTGAAGACAAATGACGACAATCCGGCAAGCGGAATGTGAAGAAAGGAGAATCCGGGATTTGGGGATTTTAAAGGTGCTCCGCCCAAACCGATATCTGGCCAATCGTATCCTACCCCGGGCTCCTCCCACAATGTCAGGCTGCTCATCGCACATCTAAGAAGGAGATGGAAGATCACCAGGGAAGGACGGAGGAGATGGGACACACCCGGGAATACAACCGGAAAACATGGCCGCCACGGATCTATCAGACTTAGGAGACACGGCCTCTGATTGGCTCTCATATGCCTGCCGATATCTGGCTTGTCATGTGATGTCACGCTCCAAACCTCGTCCAATCAGAGAGCACTTCGGATTCTTTCAGAAAATGCCAAAATATTCTCTGTATGGCTCCCGTGCCGAGCGACCGACCCTCTGTGTTCACAATCAGGGCGGCCGCTCAATGTGGGGCCCAGAACTAGTGGAGAAGATCACTATAGTAGTGGGGGAGGAGATCACTGTAGTAGTGGAGGAGATCACTTTAGTAGTGGGGGAGATTGCTGTAGTAGTGGAGGAGATCACTGTAGTAGTGGAGGAGATCACTGTAGTAGTGGAGGAGATCACTGTAGTAGTGGAGGAGGAGATCACTGTAGTAGTGGAGGAGATCCCTGTAGTAGTGGGGGAAATCACTGTAGTAGTGGAGGAAATCACTGTAGTAGTGGAGGAGGAGATCACTATAGGAGTGGGGGAGATTGCTGTAGTAGTGGAGGAGATCACCTTAGTAGTGGAGGAGATCGCTGTAGTAGTGGAGGAGATCACTTTAGTAGTGGAGGAGGAGATCACTGTAGTAGTGGAGGAGATCCCTGTAGTAGTGGAGGAGATCACTGTAGTAGTGGAGGAGATCACTTTAGTAGTGGAGGAGGAGATCACTGTAGTAGTGGAGGAGGAGATCACTGTAGTATTGGAGGAGATCCCTGTAGTAGTGGAGGAGGAGATCACTGTAGTAGTGGAGGAGATCCCTGTAGTAGTGGGGGAAATCACTGTAGTAGTGGAGGAAATCACTGTAGTAGTGGAGGAGGAGATCACTATAGGAGTGGGGGAGATTGCTGTAGTAGTGGAGGAGATCACCTTAGTAGTGGAGGAGATCGCTGTAGTAGTGGAGGAGATCACTTTAGTAGTGGAGGAGGAGATCACTGTAGTAGTGGAGGAGATCCCTGTAGTAGTGGAGGAGATCACTGTAGTAGTGGAGGAGATCACTTTAGTAGTGGAGGAGGAGATCACTGTAGTAGTGGAGGAGGAGATCACTGTAGTATTGGAGGAGATCCCTGTAGTAGTGGGGGAGATCACTGTAGTAGTGGGGGAAATCACTGTAGTAGTGGAGGAGATCGCTGTAGTAGTGAAGGAGATCTCTGTAGTAGTGGAGGTGATCCCTGTAGTAGTGGAGGAGGAGATCCCTGTAGTAGTGGAGGAGATCACTGTAGTAGTGGGGGAGATCACTGTAGTACTGGAGGAGATCTCTGTAGTAGTTGAGGAGATCACTGTAGTAGTGGAGAAGATCCCTGTAGTAGTGGAGGAGATCCCTATAGTAGGGGTCTAGCAGTGATGTATCACACCTCCCAACTTATGTAGTGATGGTTTAGTAGTGATGTAGTGGTGTAGTAGCAATGATGCAGTGGTGTAGTAATGATGTAGTAGGGATGTAGTGGTGATTTAATAGTGATGTAGCTGTGGTGTAGTAGCAATAAAGCAGTGGTGTAGTAATGATATAGTAGGGATGTAGTAGTGGTTTAATTGCGATGTAGTTGTGGTGTAGTAGTGGTGTAGTAGCAATGACACAGTGGTGTAGTAATGATGTAGTAGGGATGTAGTGGTGGTGTAGTAGTGGTGTCTACTTTCAGCTTCCAGTGGCATCGGCCAGGTCCGGTATGCACATAGTTGGTCCAAGTTGTTACAATGTATAAAATGTTCATACCTGGAATTTATCTTCTGTAAAGTTCCATATTATCACTCCGCTCTGTCAGCCTTCTGCAGTTACTGAATATATACAATCATTTATCTTTTCTCTCTTTGCTGTCACATATTGTCACCGGAGTAGTCAAGTCAGTTACGCATTTCACAGAGCGATGCCCCCCCCATATATCAGTATAGTAATGTAGGTGGGATGACGGGATACGTAGGGAGCACCTTGGACCTCCACAATATACAATACAGCAGATTTGTCATTTTTTACCCGGGTTATAAATCCCCGACGATCCTCAATGCGCACTGCTGTAGAATACGACATCGGCGCCAGAAATCGGAGAGTCCCTCTCTTGTCCGCGGTCCGTGGTGCGCACAGACTAAGCGCATTGGCAGTAGGTGGCTCGGAGCTCCTCCTTATGTACTATGATCGCTGCCACGCGATCGATCGTTTTTGTCGCACGGCGTTGTCCTGTTGCAGTTTCTCACTCTGCGCTTCTCTTGGGATTCGTTTTATCTGCTGGGATGTGAGAAGTGGCCAGAAGGGGGCGCTTGTGGACCTCAGTCTTCCTCATCGCAGGTCTCAGCGATCGTATCATTGCTTCTTCGGCATCAGGCGGGAAGGATCATTCGCTCAGTGAAACTTTGTGAGATTTTTTTTATTATTATCAGTCGGGGTAAAAAAAAAAACAAAAAACATTTCTGTATATATGTAAAGAGAGAGATACAGATTTATAAAGCGGTGAATGTGACATTTCGCAGGTTTTTATATGACAGCGATTGATTCACCACCAGAGAGCGTTCGGTGAACGTCATTCACTCTCTTGTTTATCTCTTTTAAATTCCCGGCATCGGTCAGCAATTAGTGGTGGCGGATTATTTTCCGGGAAATGTCCTGTCCTCCATAATTCTTTTGGAAATGCCCCAAATCCTCGGCACTCATACAGGGGTGTATTAGGGGTCAGCAGTAATACTTGGGTGCTGTTATGATGGCCTCTGCCAGGTGATGTTGGCTCACCCAAGGCGTGGAGTCTAAGTACCAGTTGGTCCTCGCCAGAGCTCCTGATGGTGGAGATGGGGCGGGGACCCTGGTTATCTTTGCTGCAGACTGGCCCTTGGTCTTTACCCCCGAGGTCACCCCCGCCAAGAGGTCCCTGAAACAAAAAGGTTACAGTGCAGAGATTGGTCACAAGCTGGTAGACGAGAGAGTTGTCGGGTCCAGGAAGAGGTCATAGTGAGTAGAGATGGACTTAGGCATGTCCATGCCTGGATGTGACTACCTAATTGATTGACACCTGCCTAGACCTTTGCTCTGAGCTGACTACTCTCTTGTCTGCTGCCTGCCTAGAACCTTGCCTGGACCTGACTACTCTCTTGTCTGCTGCCTGCCTAGACCGCTGCCTGGACCTGACTACTCTCTTGTCTGCTACCTTCCTAGATCCTTGTCTGGACCTGACTACTCTCTTGTCTGCTACCTTCCTAGATCCTTGTCTGGACCTGACTACTCTCTTGTCTGCTGCCTGCCTAGATCCTTGCCTGGACCTGACTACTCTCTTGTCTGCTGCCTGCCTAGATCCTTGCCTGGACCTGACTACTCTCTTGTCTGCTGCCTGCCTAGATCCTTGCCTGGACCTGACTACTCTCTTGTCTGTTACCTGCCTAGATCCTTGCCTGAACCTGACTACTCTGTTGTCTGCTGCCTGCCTAGACCGCTGCCTGGACCTGACTACTCTCTTGTTTGCTACCTTCCTAGATCCTTGTCTGGACCTGACTACTCTCTTGTCTGTTACCTGCCTAGATCCTTGCCTGGACCTGACTACTCTCTTGTCTGCTGCCTGCCTAGACCGCTGCCTGGACCTGACTACTCTCTTGTCTGCTACCTTCCTAGATCCTTGTCTGGACCTGACTACTCTCTTGTCTGCTGCCTGCCTAGATCCTTGCCTGGACCTGACTACTCTCTTGTCTGCTGCCTGTCTAGATCCTTGCCTGGACCTGACTACTCTCTTGTCTGCTGCCTGCCTAGATTCTTGCCTGGACCTGACTACTCTCTTGTCTGCTGCCTGCCTAGATCCTTGCCTGGACCTGACTACTCTCTTGTCTGTTACCTGCCTAGATCCTTGCCTGAACCTGACTACTCTGTTGTCTGCTGCCTGCCTAGACCGCTGCCTGGACCTGACTACTCTCTTGTTTGCTACCTTCCTAGATCCTTGTCTGGACCTGACTACTCTCTTGTCTGTTACCTGCCTAGATCCTTGCCTGGACCTGACTACTCTCTTGTCTGCTGCCTGCCTAGACCGCTGCCTGGACCTGACTACTCTCTTGTCTGCTACCTTCCTAGATCCTTGTCTGGACCTGACTACTCTCTTGTCTGCTGCCTGCCTAGATCCTTGCCTGGACCTGACTACTCTCTTGTCTGCTGCCTGTCTAGATCCTTGCCTGGACCTGACTACTCTCTTGTCTGCTGCCTGCCTAGATTCTTGCCTGGACCTGACTACTCTCTTGTCTGCTGCCTGCCTAGATCCTTGCCTGGACCTGACTACTCTCTTGTCTGCTGCCTGCCTAGGCCGCTGTCTGGACCTGACTACTCTCTTGTCTGCTACCTTCCTAGATCCTTGTCTGGACCTGACTACTCTCTTGTCTGCTACCTTCCTAGATCCTTGCCTGGACCTGACTACTCTCTTGTCTGCTGCCTGCCTAGATCCTTGCCTGGACCTGACTACTCTCTTGTCTGCTGCCTGCCTAGATCCTTGCCTGGACCTGACTAATCTCCTGTCTGCTGCCTGCCTAGGCCGCTGTCTGGACCTGACTACTCTCTTGTCTGCTACCTGCCTAGACCTCTGCCTGGACCTGACTACTCTCTTGTCTGTTCCCTGCCTGGACCTGACTACTCTCTTGTCTGTTCTCTGCCTTAACCTGACTACTCTCTTGCCTGTTACCTGCCTAGAGCACTGCCTGGGCCTGACTACTCTCTTATCTACTGCCTGCCTAGATCCTTGCCTGGACCTGACTACTCTCTTGTCTGCTGCCTGCCTAGGCCGCTGTCTAGACCTGACTACTCTCTTGTGTGCTACCTGCCTAGATCCCTGCCTGGGCCTGACTACTCTCTTGTCTGCTACCTGCCTAGACCTCTGCCTGGACCTGACTACTCTCTTGTCTGTTCCCTGCCTGGACCTGACTACTCTCTTGTCTGTTCCCTGCCTGGACCTGACTACTCTCTTGCCTGTTACCTGCCTAGAGCACTGCCTGGGCCTGACTACTCTCTTATCTACTGCCTGCCTAGACCTCTGCCTGTACCTGATTACTCTGAAGTTTGCATCTGCCTGGACCTGCTGGCTGCCCGGACCTCTGCCTGGACCTGACTACTCCCTTGTCTGCTGCCTGCCTAGACCACTGCCTGGACCTGACTACTCTGTTGTCTGAGGTTTACATCTGCCTGGACCTGACTACTCTCTTGTCTGCTGCCTGCCCAGACCTCTGCCTGGACCTGACTACTCGCTTGTCTGAGGTTTGCATCTGCCTAAACCTGACTACTGTCTTGTCTGCTGCCTGCCCAGACCTCTGCCTGGACCTGACTACTCCCTTGTCTGCTGCCTGCCTAGACCACTGCCTGGACCTGACTACTCTCTTGTCTGAGGTCTGCATCTGCCTGGACCTAACTACTCTCTTGCCTGCTGGCTGCCTAGACCTCTGCCTGGACCTGACTACTCGCTTGTCTGAGGTTTGCATGTGCCTGGACCTGACTACTGTCTTGTCTGCTGCCTGCCCAGACCTTTGCCTGGACCTGATTACTCTCTTGTCTGCTGCCTGCCTAGACCACTGCCTGGACCTGACTACTCTCTTGTCTGAGGTTTGCATCTGCCAGGAACTTGCTACTCTCCTGTCTGCCTGGACCTGACTACTCTCTTGTCTGCTACTAGAGATGAGCTCCGGCATAGCCAAATCTTAGTTCAAATCCACCTGGGAGATCCTGCCAGGAAACTGTCACTGTACTTGGCAAATTGTAAGCAGCCAATTCATTCTCCTACCCACAGCCACATTTATAGAGTACAAGGGGCCTGTATACAGTATGTGTGGCTGTGGGCCGGGAATGCCCTGCCTACTGAATGACTGTACGAGTACAGTGACAGTTTCCTGGCAGGATCGCTCAGGTGGGGGTTCAGACTAGGATCTGAACATGCCTGAGCTCATCTCTAGTGGCAGACAGTAGGAAAGAGTGCGGTCAGGTCCAGGCAAAGGTAGCAAGCAAAAAGAGCAGTTGGGTTAGAGCAGAGGTCTAGGTAGGCCGGCAGTGCCAGGTCCAGGAAGAGGTCTTGGTAGGTAGCAAGCAAAAGAGTAGTCAGGTTGGTATTAAAAAAACACTTCTGCTCAAGCAGCTGGTGATAAGACACACCACCAAACACATCAAAGACTGGAGCTTAAATACCCCTTTGGTCAATGGACACAATCATTGTCGTTACTGGGAACTCTGGAAGTCCTCGAGGTAGTGGAGGTCCTAGGAATCTTGGAGACCTCAGAAGGAATTTTACCCTATGAGGAAGATCTGGTGGGGATCCTACAAGGAATACTGGAAGACCTGGCAGGAATCCTGTGAGTAATCTTGGAAGACCAGAGAGGGATCCCATGAGCAATCCTTAAATGCCTGACAGGGATCCCATGAGGAATCCTGGAAGATCAGAAAGGGATCCTATGAGGAATCCTGGAGCATCTGGCAGGAATCTTGTGAGGAATGCTGGCAGACCCAAGAAGGAACCTATGATCAATCTTAGAAGACCTGACAGAGATCCTGCAAGGATCCAGGAAGACATGGTATGGATCCCATGAGGAATCCTGGAACACCTGGCAAGGATCCTATGAGGAATCCTGGAATAGACATGTGGGTTTTGGTTCATTAGATTCAGAGAGGGAGACACCAAAAGCTGGAGCTAAAATACCATTTTGGTCAATGGACACACTCATTGTCGTTACTGGGAACTCTGGAAGTCCTGGAGGTAGTGGAGGTCCTAGGAATCTTAGAGATCTCAGAAGGCATCTTACTCTATGAGGAAGATCTGGTTGGGGATCCTGCAAGGAATCCTGGAAGACCAGAGAGGGATCCCATGAGCAATCCTGAAACGCCCTACAGGGATCCCATGGGGAATCCTGGAAGATCAGAAAGGGATCCTATGAGGAATCCTGGAACATCTGGCAGAGATCCTGTGAGGAATACTGGCAGACCCAAGAGAGAACCTATGAGGAATCCTAGAAGATTCGACAGGGATTTTGCAAGGATCCAGGAAGACATAGTATGGATCCCATGAGGAATCCTGGAACAACTGGCAAGGATCCTATGAGGAATCCTGGAATAGACATGTGGGTTTTGGTTTAGTATATTCAGAGAGGGACACATCAAAAGCTGGAGCTTAAATACCATTTTGGTCAATGGACACACTCATTATTGTTACTGGGAACTCTGGAAGTCCTGGAGGTAGTGGAGGTCCTAGGAATCTTTGAGATCTCAGAATGCATATTACCCTATGAGGAAGATCTGGTGGGGATCCTATAAGGAATACTGAAAGACCAGGCAGGAATCCTGTGAGTAATCTTGGAAGGCCAGAGAGGGATCCCATGAGCAATTCTGAAACACTTGACAGGGATCCCATGAGGATTCCTGGAAAATCAGAAAGGGATCCTATGAGGAATCCTGGAAGATCAGAAAGGGATCTCATGGGGAATCATGGAACATCTGGCAGGGATCTTGTGAGGAATACTGGCAGACCCAAGAGGGAACCTATGAGAAATCCTAGAAGACCCGATAGTGATCTTGCAAGGATCCTTCAAGAAATGGTATGGATCCCATGATGAATCCTGGAACACCTGGCAAGGATCCTATGAGGAATCCTGGAATAGACACGTGGGTTTTGGTTCATTCGATTCAGAGAGGGGAGAAAGAAACAGCCAGATCTCTGTTCCCTGTACACATCGCCAGGTTTCAGTTGAAATCATTTGGTCAAATCTGCTGTTAAATGTCCAATCACAGCATGGGTCAGCAGGGGGCGTGTGCATGAGAACCCTAAAACCCGGAAGACATGTAGCGACATAAAGGTCCGTGTCCACCATGTCATCTCATAATCTGATTGATCCAAATAGATCAAATTCACAAACAAAGTATCTCAATGCTGCCGATGGATGCAAAATGATGAGTAATTTTCTGTGCTGACAAATCAAACGCGATCTAAATTGATCAGAAGGGAAGTTATTGATCGGATAATAAAAGCGAAACGCGTGCCCACCATTAGTCATTATAGCTTCTTTCTCCAGATGATGTAAATGTAACAAGAGAAAGTTCTGAAGAAAAGTTGCCGATCGGAATCAGCGTTCCCTCCTCCATCAGGTAGAAAGGGATGCGCCCCCCCCCTCCCCCCCTGCAGCTCGCTGACATTATTTATGAAGCGCTGATATTTTTGCCACCTCCGTCACCGCTCTCTCACGCTAGGTGTGACAACATCGCGGAAGATTACCTTCCACAGGGCCCTCGCTAATAAAGAAAACTAATTAAGACGCCAAGAACGGGACAGAGTGACATGCGAGTGTGGCTGGCGCTCTTAAAGCGACGGTACGCCCAACGTGGGAAGATGACAATCTGCGGAAAGCTTATCAGAGCAGATATGCAAATCACAAATTATGACGGATTCCCGGCGATCAATGTGGCAAACGACTGAAGATTTGAATATGTATTTTTCTTAATGTAATCTGCATATTCAGGTCGCATTAATCCGAGCGTCTCGATACATTGCCGCAAAAAAAAAAAAAAAAACCTGGAGAGGTTTGAGGTGAAATACAGAATTGAGATGCTGTTGTTGTGTCACGGCGACGTGTCACCGGAAAACTCCCCCCCCAAAAAAAAAGAACGCAGGAGGAAAGTAAGATCAGAGGAAGACCCATAGAAATCCGAAAAGTCCGTCATTGTTTTCATTCTGCAGCCAGAGTCCGGAGATCTCCTCACTGTGTCAATGGGTGGAACTCAAATCTCTGTCCCCAACAAGAGACAGGAACCCACAATGGATGAAGCTAGCCGAAAGAAAAACTGCACTCAAGTCAGGTCTCCCGGACAGATAAATGGACCCTTAATTACCAGGATAGCTCTAATATTTGAACTATGGTGTTGGAGAAGACTCCCTTGCAGGCATGTACTGGCCATCGGGACTATTGGGAGTTTCCCGGTGGGCCGATGGCTCAGTGGGCCGGTTTCAATGACAGCCAGTGGCATCGCTTGGGGGGGGGACTTTTGGGGCTATAGCCCCTAATCTGGGGCCCATAGCCCTAAGTCAGTCTAGGAGTCCCCAACCACAGGTTCCCGGCCCACTACCTGCCCTCTTTCTAGTGATCCTGATGTAGAGGGGCTCTCTGGGGACCCTGATGTAAGAGGGAGGCTCTCTGTGGACCCGGATGTAAGGGGGAGGCTCTCTAGGGACCCTGATCTAAGGAGGGGCTCTCTGGAGACCCTGATGTAAGACGGAGGATCTCTGGGGACTCCAATGTAAGAGGGGCTCTCTGGGGACCCTGATATAAGGAGAAGGCTATATGGGGACCCTGATGTAAGAGGGAGGCTCTCTGGGGAACCTGATGTAAGGGAGAGGCTCTCTGTGGACCCGGATGTAAGGGGGGGCTCTGTGGGGACCCGGATGTAAGGGGGAGGCTCTCTAGGGACCCTGATCTAAGGAGGGACTCTCTGGAGACCCTGATGTAAGGCGGAGGATCTCTGGGGACTCCAATGTAAGAGGGGCTCTCTGGGGACCCTGATATAAGGAGAAGGCTATATGGGGACCCTGATGTAAGGGGAGGCTCTCTGGGGACCCTGATGTAAGGGGAGGCTCTCTGGGGACCCTGATGTAAGGGGAGGCTCTCTGGGGACCCTGATGTAAGGGGAGGCTCTCTGGGGACCCTGAAGTAAGGGGAGGCTCTCTAGGAGCAATTATGTACAGTTTATGTACTGTTTTTTGGGTGTTTGCAAAATTAAAGTGGGCCGGTCTGGATGAAGTCCAGGGCCAAATTTTTGTCCCAGTCCAGCCCTGCTCCCTACGATGGCAAAAAGTCCCCTGGATGGCAAGAAGATCAAACCAGTCAATCTTGAAGGAAACCCACAATGGATGAAGCCAGCAAAAAGAAAAGCTGGACTCAGGTCAGGTCTCCCTGACAGATAGATGGACCCTTAATTACCAGGATAGCTCTAATATTTGAACTATGGTGTTGGAGAAGACTCCCTTGGATGGCAAAAAGTCCCCTGGATGGCAAGAAGATCAAACCAGTCAATCTTGAAGGAAACCAAATCCTGAATATTCACTGGAAGGACGGATCCTGAAGCTGAAACTTAAATACTTTGGCCAACTAATGCGAAGAGAGGACTCATCGGAAAAGACCCCGATGCTGGGAAACATGGAAGAAAAAAAGAGAAGAGGGCGACAGAAGACAAGATGGATAGATGGCATCATCGAAACAATGAACATGAAGTTAAGCAAGCTGTAAAGGACAGAAAAGCCTGGTGCGCTATGGTCCGCGAGGTTATGTCTGATGGGAGAGACTCTGATGTGTAGGGGGAACGCTAATATGGGGGGACGCCAATGTGGAGGAGAACTCTAATGCGATGGGAGGGACATATGAGGGGAGAGGGGTTCCCAAAGTGAAGGAGAACTCTAATGTGATGGCAGAGAAATATGTGGGGAGGGGTTCTCAAAGTGAAGGAGAACTCTAATGTGATGGGAGAGACATATGGGTGGAGGGTCCCCAAAGTGAAGGAGAACTCTATTGTAATAGGAAGATCATATGAGGGAGGGGCGCTCTCAAAGTGGAGGAGAACTCTAATGTGATGGGAGTGACATATGAGGGAGGGGCGTTCCCAAAGTGAAGGAGAATTTTAATGTGATAGGAAGGACATATGAGGGAGGAGGGTTCCCAAAGTGAAGGAGAACTCTAATGTGATAGGAAGGACATATGAGGGAGGAGGGTTCCCAAAGTGAAGGAGAACTCTAATGTGATAGGAAGGACATATGAGGGAGGGGGTTCTCAAACTGAAGGGAAGGAGAACTCTAATATGATGGGAGAGACATATGAGGGGAGGGGGTCCCAAAGGGAAGGAGAACTCTCTTCATCTCTCCCCGGGGTTCTTGGCTCTTGATTGGATAGATTGGTAGCAGTGCAGCCATTGGCTCCTGCTGCTGTCAATCAAATCTAATGACACGCGCGCGGATCCCGACATTCCATGTCTATGCATGCAAATGCTGGACTCGGGAGCTCGCCCGTAGGGAGAGCGATTCTCCTAGGGGGTTTACCGATGTGAGGAGGAGCCGCGAGCGCTGATGGGGGACCCCAGAAGAGGAGGTTCAGGGCCACGCTGTGTAAAAAGAACTGCACAGTGGAGGTAAGTATGACAGGTTTGTTATTTAAAAAAAATAAAAAAACAAGGGTTTACTATCACTTTAATGTGAATAGGGGACCCTGATGTGTAGGGGAAGCTCTAATATGGGGGGGGGTCCCAAATGTGAAGGAGAACTCTAATGTGATGGGAGGGACATATGGGGGGGTTCCCAAAGTGAAGGAGAACCCTAATGTAATAGGAGGGACATGTAAGGGGGCGTCTCCAATGTAAAGGAGAATTCTAATGGGATGGGGGGGACATATGAGGGAAGGGGGGTCCTCAAAGTGAAGGAGAACCCTAATGTGATGGGAGGGACATAGAAGGGAGGTTCCGATAGAGAAGGAGAAATCTAATGGAATGGGAGGGACATAGAAGGGGGGGGTTCTGATAGTGAAGGAGAAATCTAATGGGATGGAAAGAACATGGGAGGAGGTTCCGATAGTGAACTCTAATGTGATGGGAGGGACATATGAGGGAAGGGGGGGTGTTCCCAAAGTGAAGGAGAACCCTAATGTGATGGGAGGGACATAGAATTGGGGGGTTCCGATAGGGAAGGAGAAATCTAATGGAATGGGAAGAACATGGGAGGAGGTTCCCATAGTGAACTCTAATGTGATAGGAGGGGTGTTTCCAAAGTGAAGGAGAACCCTAATGTGATGAGAGGGACATGTAAAGGGGGGTCTACTTAGACAAAGAAGGGGAGGGTTGATAGTGAAAGAGAACTGTAATGTAATGGGAGGGACATAGAAAGGGGGTTCTGATAATGAAGGAGAAATTGAATGGGATGGGAGGGACATATAGGGGGGGGGGGATCGCATAGCGAAGGAGAAACCTAATGTGATAATGTGATGGGAGGGACATAGAAGGGGGGTTCCGATAGTGAAGGAGAAATCGATGGGATGGGAGGAGGTTTCCGATAGTGAACTCTCATGTGATGGGAGGGGTGTTCCCAAAGTCTCCAATGTGAGGGAAAACTCACGTGGAGGGAAAAGAGGGAAAGACCATTCAGCAATGATCCCATGCTGGGCCCCGGGTTAAATAGGCCACCAGGCACCAGTGTCTGTGGTGGACGTGCCCGTGCGCCCCCTGTGCACACGTTCCTATATGTTTATGAGCATTACCACGAGCCTTGTGGTTGGCACAATCTCTCTGAAGGCTGACATTGGTGTTATTTAGTTCAGGTTCTATGAGTTGTCTATGTTGTATACACCAGACAAGGATCTATTGTCCAGAAAGTCTGCGATTTGGTAGATGTTCTTCCATGGTGTGTCCTCTGCGGTGCTCCTCATACAACGACTAATGACCCTGTTTATTTTCCAAATGTCATCTCCTGCCTTCTGGTTTGGGAAACAACCGCTCACCTCATTCTGACGGGGAGAGTGCTGAAATGGAGCAAATCCACAAAAAAATAAAAAATAAAATGAAATTGAGCTTATTCAACAGTTTTTGTTTTTTCTGTCCTTTTCCGGCAGGAATGCTGAACATTATGAATGTGCATCAGACGGCCTTTTGTTCCGTCAAGGTCGCTGAATTAATGTAACCTTTCTAGAGATGAATCTGAGAGCTGCCACTGCGCTCGCTGCGGGACGGATAACAGGAAAAACTTCTGCAGATCATTAACTGACGACTTTTTGGGGACGCTGAGTTCTCAGAGCGGGGGGGGGGGGGGGGGGGTTTGAGCGTTATTGGTTCTGAGTTATAAAAGTTTTTGTCTCCAAACTCAGTGGTGGATTCATATTGTTATGGGTGTTCTAGTAGGTTTTGGTCATGATAGGTGTAGAAGCAGCAAATGGCCCTTTGGTCTTTTATGTTGCGGCCCTCAACGCCCAGCAGCAAACGGTTCACCTGCCTAGGGGTTTTGTCAGATCGGTGAAGGAACTGTGGGGGGGTCGTTTATGAAAGCTGGAGAGTGCAGAAGCCTGAAGTATTCTAGCCTGGCCTATGGCAGAGGCCCGAAGAGTCCTAACCTAAACCGGTGGGAGAAACCTGAAGTATCCTAGCCTTGCCTGTGGCAGAGTTGGAAGAGTCCTAACCTGGCCTGTGGAAGAGGCTGAAGAGTCCTAACCCAGCCTGTGGCAAAGGCCCTAGGGGCCCTACCCTGGCCTGTGGCAGAGGCAGAAGAATCCTAACCTGAACTGGTGGGAGAAGCCTGAAGTATTCTAGCCTGGCCTGTGGAAGCAGCTGAAGAGTCCTAACCCAGCCTGTGGCAAAGGCCCAAGGGGCCCTACCCTGGCCTGTGGCAGAGGCAGAAGAGTCCTAACCTGGCCTGTGGAAGAGACTGAAGAGTCCTACCCTGGCCTGTGGCAGAGGCAGAGGCCAAAGGGGTCCTACCCTGGCCTGTGGCAGAGTTGGAAGAGTCCTAACCTGGCCTGTGGAAGAGGCTGAAGAGTCCTAACCCAGCCTGTG